>JABFOV010005835.1:0-11472 GCA_022817685.1 Aradophagus sp. ZL-2020
CCCCTCCCCGCCTGCGCCCCCCCCCCCCCCCCCTCCCCCCCCCCCCCCCCGGGGCCTTCTCCCCCTCCCCCGTGTCTTTTTTTCCTTCCCTCTGCGGGGCCTTTTTTCCGCCCTTTTTCTGCTCCTTTTTTTTGTCCCCCCCCCCCCCCCCCCCCCACCAACCTGCGTGCCATAATTGGCCCGGCTAATCATCCAATTATCACGCGAACTTTTTACCGTCGACTTAATGAGAATGAAGATTTCAATTTTCGGATCGATTATTTCCGTCACGTTTCGTCTAATTAAATAAATACGTCGGGGCGACGATGTTTATACAAGCGGCGCGATGTGACATTTATTTCCTTATATGGTTATGTTAATGACTGCGACCGTATACGGTAGCGAGGGTTTTTTTCTTTTTCTACAACGTTAAGTGCGGAATGTTGGACGATTGGAAAAAAAATGGGAAAATTTGTAAGCTGGATGAAGTGGGACTTGATGTTGCGTAATTTAAATGGAAGGTATTGTTAAACAAGGTAGGGGGCGGTGAAGTCGCGGTAAGGTTAACGACCCTGTATACGATGTAATTTTCGCTCATGAATTTTCTGTAATAAAAAGAAAAAAAGGACCTAAGTTTTGTTGTTAATTCTATTGTATTGTACCGTGTAAACGAAAACTACGGTAGGGAATGAAATTTATTCAGTGCGAAATTCTCTCAATTTCACAAATCTACTCAATTTCGTAACTTAAGTGCGGCGTCTGGCAGATTGTAGGAGCAATAGCGGAGAAATCGAAAAAAAAAAAGAAAGCAAAAAAAGGAAAGAAAACTTTTTCCCGACGAATCCATTTTCCACGTTTAATCACCGATTCGACAAGAATGCTGGTTGGCAGCATTAATCACACAATTACAATCGAAACATTTCAACTTGTAAATTCACCCTCATTTCGTGCTCACTCTTGTCTATAAATAAACAAACATTGACGTATAACTGAATAAATTAAACGAGACTAATAGAGGAGGGAGAGGGCACGAGCGAACAAACAAGTGGGAGGGAGCGAGACGGCCGACTCGTTATCGGTGTAGTGGCTGATAACGAGAAGGAAAAGAAACTTTTGCCGCGTGGAAAACGGCATTAATTGATGCTCGGTGGGCAAAAGTGCGCGATTATTTGTGTGTATACACTCAGCAGAAAAATGTTTACGACGAAACGATAGTTAGTAAACTTTACCTTTTGTGTCGATTCATTATGTTCTTACAACCATTTCCCGATGCGCCGGTGTAAAAAACAAAAGACGGACAATACAATGATATGAGGAAAACGGGAAAAAGATGCTGGGTTATTTGTTTTCGCGGCGAGTCAATGTTTAGAGTCGATTGAAAAAATGCCTTAACTATAACGTATCGTTGAAATATAGTGCTGTTGGGTATAAAATGTCACTGCACTGTTATGTGCACTCACAAAAAGGATGCATTGAGTGAAGAAAAAATTTCTTGGTTCAAGACAAAATGTATCGTGATATTTTGCCAAAATTTTCTTGAGTCAAGAAAAGATTCCTTGATCCAAGATATCAAGTGATTAAGCCAAGAAAAAATGTCTTGACAGGACAAAATTAGGTTTTAATCGAAGAAAATAGTAGCAAAACTTAGTGATTGTTGAGTGTATATATTTATCGTTATCCCATATGAATTGTTTTGTTAAACGTTCACGTTCGAATGTCTTCACTCAAAGAAAAGTTCTTTAAAAACGTTTTGAGCCAAGAAAAACTGTCTTACAAATAGAAAAACTTTCCTGACAGAAGGAAGTCTCTCTTGACTCAAGATAAAACTTCTTTATTGAAAACTGTTTTTCTTGACTCAAGAAAACCGTTTTATGAGTGTTTTTTCTGCGATTTACGTACATTTTATTTCGTTCTTGATTCATTATACGTTCATATTTTGTTTCTGTTTTGGTTTATGTTACGTTTATGTTTCACCGCACGTAAGCTCAACATATTTTCGTTTCGTTTCATTTGCAATCAGCCTCGCTATTGTGCATTCCGTCACAGAAACATCACGCGCCAAAAACAGGAATGCCACTCTAAGAATCTAATTACCACAATTTTAATCTCGATTACAATAATCTTACTACTTATTGCACAGTAATATAGCTAATTTGAAACGGACGATGTTTTGTTCTAATGGCTACAAGAAATGCTCCTCTCCGCGGCATCTCGTTATAAAACGCGGACGTGCAACAGCCGTGTCTTATTTTAAGACTTCATTGACGCAGACACGATAAAGGCCATTTGCCTTTCAATCGGCGCTTCCATCGATACGAACGAAACCTCTTAGACCCGTGTAAACTATTCGGCAAAACGAAACGAGACGAAAGAAAAATGAAAGAAAAGGAAGACATTTGAAAGAAGAAACAAAACGAGTCGTAATTGCATGATTTTATCGTGCGCCTCGCATATCGGGGTATTCTTCGACGGGATCGACGTAAAAGTGTGTAGTTACGCCTGGGAACGGAGGAATGCCGGCGACAGTCGAAGAAACGGCCGGCTACGGAGAAATGGCACTTGTTCGAAGCGAACGGCCGAGCGGATGTGCCGGAAGCAAGAATTCGCGCGGCCGACGCGATTCTCGGAAAGCGACCTCGTAAGCCGTCACAATGCGTGTGTACGTGCGTCGCGCCGGGCGCGCCTCGTCTCGCAATCCGCGCGCCGGCGAATTAATGCCCGTCGCGCTTGCGAAATTCGTTTCGATGACCCGGCTGGTGCCGTTGCCGGCGAAAAAACAATCGCGAGGCCCCGGCGGCTCGGACAACGCGCGTCACAATTGACACGGCCAAATGGGATTACGGGGGTCAATCGGCGTTTAAAGTAATTTCACGCAGTAATCGCTCGATTGCGTTAGCTTTGTCGAAAACAAATAAAGTGGACGAATGTTGTTGCGCGGTGTCGGCTGCTTCTCGAATATGCTCGCAATTTTAGAGCTTTGAACGCGATAACAATATATATTTGTTGGGCGAACTCGGTGTGTGAGGTGTACTTGAAAAAAAATCAGGCACGCGTGGAAAAATGTGCAATATGGACTTTGTGATGTATTTTTATATCAATGATAATAATTATGTAATATAATGTAATAATAAGATAATATAATAATTTCGTTTGTAGGAATGTTTGCGAATTTCAAATATAATAAAAGATTAATAAATTTGAAATTTTCACATTTATTATTAAATTGGCCGTGAAATAAGAAGATTGAAATAGAATATAATAATAAGATGATATAATAATATAAAGTAATAATATAATGTCGATTTTATAATAACATGTCATATTGGAGATTTTTAGGAAGCGTTCGAATACATTTTATATTAACGCTTTTTATGTTGTTCATGCACTTTATTTTATTTTTAAAACAATTTTTCAAATTTTTTCGGCTGCTCGTATCAAATGAAAAAAAAGCGTACCAATTGATGGAAATAAACAACTGATTTTTCAATAAATCAAACGTAACGATTTGAAACGCTGCAAAATACAGTCAATTACAGGGGAAAAAAAACTGTATTTAAAATAAAATAGCTTCGCATCAAAAGAATCATACCCGGGCGTGCTTTTTATCGAATAAACAAGTGAAAAATAGTCGATTTAGTTGTCACCGAGATGTTAAATTTTGTTTTTTCATTATAACGACACCGCCACTGCTCATTTCGTTGGAAAATTAATTCTCTCAGCAATTATGAACTGTTTCTTTTTCTACAGAATTATTGAAATTATCGTTTGGAAATAAAAAAGCGTTTGTCTAAATTAAAATTAGACCGCTTAGATTATTACTTTAATAACAATTTAATTGGATTTCACAATTAAAGGAGAAAAAAGAGTAGAAAAGCGAATTTGCATAATTTGAAAAATCGTTCTTCTGACGTATTCGTGATTGCAATCGCAAGTGGGGGAAAAAGGAAAACGGTAACGTTAATCGCGCGTCTATTCAGTTAAACTAACGAGTTAAACTCGCGGCTTGATTTAAGTAACCAGTCGAGTCGCGACAAGAATGTCGTGGCTGGAAAATGACCGAATGATGCACGCACATTGCTCGTTACATATTTATTCGTGCGATCGCAAAAATTCCCAGACATTATTTGTAGCGTTCTTATAATTACGCCGGCTGGTAGCCATGCGTGCTGGACGCAAAAATATACGCAACGCCAAGATTGAGGGTTGATGATGATGATGACGACCTAGGCATGTGAGTTTACGTGTGCGTTTCGCTTGCATACTCGTGGAAGGCCGAGGAACCAACGTGTGCCAGCATGGCATTAAAAACTACTCACGAAAAATGAGCTAGTTCACGTGCTTACGGCCAATTTCGCCAAATGAAATGGTCATTAAGATGCAAATGCCCGGCCGAAATCTCGGTCCTGCCCGTACGTGGCGATAATGAAGAAATGGGAGTGTTTTGTCACGAGTTCGTTTAACTTTGACTTTTGTCAAGTGATTTGCCAAGTGTTAAATCGCATCAGTTAAAGAGGTTGGAAATAAAACTTTGAATCTTTTGAATTTCGGGAGAAATTTTACATTCATAACGCATATTGGTGAAAATAAGTTAATGAACTCTGTGATTTTTTAAGTAAACTCGTAAACTCGGTGATATGTCTTCATTTAGGATCAATCATTTTTTTGTAATATTTATTATGAATGTCACTCTTTCTGTGATCTTTTGTGATTCATTATTTCGTTCATTATTAAGCCCTTTTTATCATTGAAAATATTCAATATTGTAAATTCTATTACAACTAATATTAACAATTTCACAAAGAAAAAAAAATTGATCACTAAAAAATACATAGTCACAAACAGGTACATTCAACCTACAGCGATTAATCTTTTTCTGCAAACAATTTTCACAATCTTCGTCTACTCATTTTTTTAAATTTTAAATAAATATATCCAATCAAACGACAGAAACGTCGTCTCATTAGATATCAATATTTCATTAAATTGTGAAGTTACGGTATCTTTTTGCGCGTTATTTCGAAAACCACGTTTCAAGCGACGCGACATAAAATATGAAGAAGTACCAAAACGACTGGTTCGGAGTATTGTGAATTGATGGACGAAAGTAAAGGCACGGACCGCGTCAAAATGACAGCCCAACATTGTCTGCGACCTGCCTTCCTCCCTCTTTCTCTCACTTCCTCTAACAACCACCTTACGATCTCTCTCGCTTCCTCCGCGGCGCTCGCCGAAATTCTTATTCCTTTAAAATTTCCTTGATCGAAGTAAGATGATACCCGAAACGTCTATGGGCGCGTACGCGTAGAAAAATATAAAGGACGAGGACAATAAAAAAAGGAAGGTGGCGCGAGGAAGGGACGCACAAAGGCGAAGGCGGAACGTCAAGTGTGACATCAAAGGCAAGCGGTGGAATTTGCATGTATATTATGTCGAAAGACGAGAACCTGTTACGAAAATAATCACGCTACGTGGACCGCGGTTTTCCGAATTATGGATATCAATTGCAACGACGCTGTGAAATTCGATCATCTTGATTACTTTTCATTTTAATCTGCTGGCATTGTTAGCTTCGGGTAAGCGATACGGAATCATTACGAAAACAGCCGTATTGAAAGAGGATCCCAATTCTCGAAAAATACGCGAACTTTTAAATGGCGCACTTTACACGGAAGTCGGATTTTATTTATTTCTATTAATCGATCTTGAAACGCGCTCTTAAAACACCCTTTTCGACGAACTTCGAGCTTAGAGCCAGAAATTTATATTTCGGTGGAAAAAGTTTTACATTTATCCGCAGAATGTTGCATTTCCATTCGGGACGTGGAATAAAATTTGTGTAAAACGAAAACACTCACAATCGAGGAACGCCACTTCATCCTGTCGAACCTTTCGACTCAAACCGATTGGTCAATAAACAAAATCGTCTTAGCAGTCAAGGACAACAGTTTTTCTCGTTCTCGGGGAATGTTTGAATTGCAAAATGCAAAAGGCGATTCGAGGTAACAGCCGCACGATTAACTCGGGGAAACAAAGGTTAGCCAACCGAACGACGTAAGAAAAAGGATCGAGCGATTGCCGGGTCTTTTGGCGTTGAGCGCACTTTTTCAGGGCATGCAAAATACTCGTAAATAACTCATTTTTCTGCGCCGGAGTCGCGTAAGGGGGTAAGAGAAGCGAAGAAAAGTGAGGTGAAGCAAAGAGGAAGAGGAAAAAAAAACAGGTTGACTTTGAAGTTGAAGAAGCAGAAACGGTTGGGTAAAGGGGGGGGGGGGGCGGGAAGAAAAGGCCACAGGGCCGAGACAAACGGACCCAGCTCCCATCGGAAGGCAGTATATGCAAAAATTATGTATATACAATACATAATCATCTTCGAGTTGCGTGCACCGAATGGGCGACCTCTTGTTCCCTCTCCTGCTTGTTCTTTCGTTCGTTCTTTCTTTTTTTTTTCGCGGCCGAGGGACGGTTTGTTTCATTTTTCATAGCCGCGCTCGCCTGCGGAACAACCGTTTATTTAGGCATTGCTCACTACTCCCATTCCGCCCCCAGCCAACTCTGTCGTGGGAATCAAAGTCAGCTTCGTGAAGCCGACGATTCCTCGCGTTTACCCCGTTTTCTCCCGTTTTATAACGTCTATTACGGCTCGGCCGCGAATTTCGTACGGGCGGCTCTTCGCTTGGAAGATTATTGATAAAGGAAGCGTTTCCACTTGTCCGGCTCTGGGTCAACCGATTTTGAGGATTTTCGCTTGCCTCGTTAATTTTATTTTGTATCGTTATGTTCAACGTTTTATTCATATTTTTTTTTGTTCGCCATTTGGAATATTATAAAGCAATTTGATTTCGCACAGTTTTATTCGAGTTTCATTGATGAAGGATAAGGTAAGGTAAACAGTCAGGTAATGGTAGGAGTAGAAATAAACGAAATAAAACAAAGTAAAACGTACGAGAAAAAAGGACGAAAGTTTTAAATCAAGGCACTTAAATTTGCCATGCCATTTCAAAGCACTTGTATTTTATTTGCACCTTTAACTTCCCACTTACCACCTAACCTCTAATTGAACAAGTACCATTGCCTTCAAGTTTAACCCTTTTTTTACGACAGTCCTTATGCCAACGATTCGCTGATTTGCCTAATGCGTTACGTCTGAAGATCAGTACGAAATCGTAAACACGTGTGCTGTTTTGCGGTTTCTAAAGAATCGTTTTTTTCGCCCTCCCCCCATTTTTTTTTTTCTTCTTCTTCTACTTCGGCACAATACCACTCAAGCGACGGGGTTTTATTCGCATTAGCAGTGAGCCTCATTGTCAAGTAATTGCGGATAATCACACGTTGCGGTGGAATTTCGGGGTCCCGAGCCATAAACGCGCGGGTTCCACATTTTTTGCACGACTGCGTGTTGCGGGTTTTCGCAAATTTCGCCACGTTCCAATTTTCGAAGCAACGAGAATGCGACCTTCCAGTTTCGACTACTTTTCTCAAAATTCCCGCGAAATTGCCACGTTTTCGCTACCTGCGAGTTTCATCGCGCAACACGAACTTAATATCGCAGTTCGACCATTACGCAGTCCTCGCCGTCTTTTTTATCGCGAATAACGAACGCGCGCATAATTTTTACACTTCTTTCGTTTCCACGTTTCCCCTGTAAACGTCGTAATTTTAAGCAAGCAAGTTTCAAGACTCTTGACCAATGAGTTTGCGCCACTCGCTGTTGCTTAACTTTTGTCTGCTCCTTTATTTTTTTTCCTCCCTTCTTTTTTCGAGTTTGCATGGAAACTGCGAGCACTTGAAGCGCGCAAGACGAGTCTCTCCGGGAAATTATGTCAAATTGACGGTATCCCGACTTGGGAATATGCGAAATAATAAACGCTCGACGATGCGGCGTGTGGCACACAGTCTCATTAAATGTTTTTATTCGACATTATCCACTTCTCAGTCAAAATATCTTGACGTCGAAATAAACCACGCACTTCTTTAATTGCAATTTTGAAAACGAAAAATTTTGGTTTACAAATATTCGTGTTTTTTCAATTAAATTTCCGAATGAAAATATTTGTCTTAACCAATTAATTAAATTGATTTCCCGTGGATTTACCTGATGAAGAGTAGTGTAATTTACGTCAACAATTTTTCTCAACCTCTCTTTCCAACACAACGAAGAATCGGATTTCCTTTTTAAAAAGCCACCATAAATTTCCGCTCGAATGCCCAACAAAAGCAAAAATCTTTCAGGTCATAAACATAACAATCAAAAGTGACAAAAACCTGTCGACCTAAAACGCACCCTTTGTTTAATACTCCGCAGTCCAATTCGAACGAATTGATCGCCAACTTTTTTCCCCCGAGGATTGAAAAAAAAACAAAAAAAACAAAAAACACTTCTCGCATCAGGAATCGAGCCCCCGGACGAGCGGGCCATAAATATCGGCCGCGCGGCCGTTGTTGGCCAATAAATTTCGCGACATTAAAGGCGCATTAATGGGCCATTACAAAGGCGTGACGTTGATTTGGTCCTGTTGGCTCGGGGCCGGCTGTAAAATCCATCGACAAGGAAATCTTTTTTCCCCCTCGCTCGACGGTGGAAATAATTCTCCGCGCGACGGTGGAGACAACCGTTAAACACCCACCTAATGGGTTGGTCGGCCGCTTAATACGATACGATGCCGATAGCCCCGGCGCATTATACGCCGGCGTATGTCCCGGCGATGAAACCACGCGTGGCTATGAAAACGGCACTTCAAACTGGAGTAGTTGGAGTAGAGCCGGCCGTGCGATATGATTATGCGTATTATTCATGCAAATTGCCGTGTTAACAATGCGAGTTGCCGAGCAAGTGAAATGCCATTGATGATAAGCGTTATGAAAATTGCCGATCGCCGATGAAATTTTACTGTTAGAAGCCGGCCTTTTTCCGCGCTGACACGAGTCGACGACGCGCGACGACGGAACGACGTTTTTATCAACTTCACGGCTGCCATAACCGAAATCGCAAATGGCCTGCGAGATAAGCGCGTTGCGATGTTTGCGAGTCGGGCGTGCGTCTCGATTGAATTATCAAACCGTTTTAATTAGGGGACGGTCTCGTCTGGTGGGAATGAGCCGTTTGCTCGGTGACATAAGGATCTTTTTATCGTTGAATAAATGTTGAACAAGACTTGCGGAATCGCTGATTCGGCGTCTTGGGAAGAATGCGATGGACGCAGAAAGCGTTGCATAAGAAATCGTAATTCAAGTAACAAAATATACATTTTTTCAAGGTGCTCTTTCTTTAGGTTTCAAAGGGAAGGACAGTCAATTTAAACGTCGATTTAACCTGATTACCTTTGACTTGATATTGAACGTAAGAAAAGTTGACTGTAATATTAATAGCAAAATTACCGTCAAATTTAAACTCAACGAACATCGAATAGATATCAACTGAACGAACCATTCATTAACTCGAAATCAACGTCGATTCGGGTCGCGCCTTATTACACGGAATCCATCAGCCGCGAAAAATGAGACGCCGAGTTACTTCTCCAAACAGACGGAACGTGCGGCACATGCACCCGGCGAGATGCAAATTTAATTAAAAAAGTTGAAATTTTATAATTCAGACACGTGCCGGCTAGTTGAATTCATCACAATTACCATTTTAACGAACCGGCCATTTTTCATTATCGCGGAACAAACTTGCTTTTATCTCCGAGACCGACTTCCCGTTCGCACAACTTTCGGTGTATTATTGGTTTGTAAACCAGGTGTTAGGAGAATAAGTTATAATAAGTTGAAGAGTAATGCTATCAGGCGCCGTCGCTTTATGAATTTTCTCCTGAATAAAATAGCCGTTGCCGTATTCTTTCCGCTCTTCATTCTTTTTTCTTTTCCTTCTCTTTCCACTCACTTTTTTCCCTTCTTTCATTTCGTTTGTCGAGAAACTGCGATTACTCGCCCGACGATTTCGCGTCTTTCGGCGTATTCCGTGTATTATGCAGACACGGGATTGAAGCGATAATGGGTCAATAATACGCCGGCGCTGTTGTTAGACGGCTCGGTCGAGTCGAGACGAACGTGCTAAAGAGATGGAAACGGGACGCGGGCAATCGTGGAAACTCGACCGACGCGGCCCCGGATTAGTCACATTCGGGGCAATGTGTGCGGGTCGTATAAATCAAGCGAGCCCGGGAGTTTCGCACGGCCGTCGAAAAGTCATATGATGGTAATGCGCCGCTCCGACGTCACTCGTTTGTTTTTATTAGCCGCGGGAACGGCCACTTTTTTCACCGCAGATTTCGTGCAAGGCGCTTGTAAATATTGTAACAGACGTCGTCGAGTCTGTTGCGCTGTATTTTTCGTCTTTGTTTTCGACCTTTGCAATGATAAATTGAAAACATTTCCCCACGGCAAGTGATCGTTGGTACGGTTTTGTAATATTTTATGTTTGTCGGCGCTGATGTATTTTAAAATTAGTATATCTTTATTATGGATATCGATATCCGTACATCAATGTTGATGAAGCAATATCGATAAATGAGTATCAATACATAAATATTTTTTATTATTAAGATTTTTTCTGTTACACGGAGAGAAAAATCCTAGTATAATCTGTTTGGAAATTCATTACAAATTACTAGACTGGTTTATTAAAGCGGGGACAAGTCACGAATCTTTTGCTTTTTATTAGACCGTCTAGTAAATTCTTAAACACTCATGAAAAATATTAAGTCACTTTGTCGTTGTTTTTTATTGCATTTATCTGACGAAATTGACTTTGTGTTGAAAAATCCAATGCGAGATTTGAACGCTGGCCTCCGACGTGACAGTCTAATTTTTATCCCCCGTGCCATCAATCCTTGTTTTAAACAACCATATTTCACCAACTTTTCTCTTGCGTAATAAGGTTTATAAATTTTACTAGACTGGTCCTTCAATTGCTCATTGACGTATAATAATACCTTCTACACAATATTCCATACAATACAAAAAAGCTGTCAATATATACTATTTTTTCGACTCGTCCCAACTTTACGTGTCAGTCTAGTAAATTACACTAGGATTTTTCTCTCCGCGTAGCTGCATAGGTTTTGTGAATGTTATTCTATTACGTAAATGGTACTTCTTATATAAAATTTACTGTTTCGTTTCAACTGATATTCTGTTTAATAGATTTTCGAGTCACTAATTTACAGTATCTTTACTAAACGAGGAAAAAATGAGTCTGAAGTTAGTAGTCTCAAGGGCTACCAACATAAAATTTATTTTTACCGAGTTAAGTATGATTCTTTCCTACCGAAACAACAAAATACGGTTGGTACTACGAATCGAAGGCGAGTGATACCAACATTTTTCATTTCTGATTTAGATAAAGACATTTTTCTGGATACTCGATCATATTTCCTCATAAACAGCTGTACTTTTCACATTCTAACTTATATAAATCATACGATGCTTTTGAAATTTCCAACGTTTATTAGTAAACGAAAATTAAATCTAATACAATGTCCTACATCCAAAAAC
>JABFOV010005836.1:0-11473 GCA_022817685.1 Aradophagus sp. ZL-2020
CTAAGTAGACATATAGAAAGAAGTAAAAATAAAATTTAATTAAAATTATTGATATTTAAATACCTTAAATATTCAGATACATTATACTTGATATAATTTATTATACAGGATGTTTCATACCACCCGCACCACCAAAATAAATCAAATACGTATAGCCAGATTAAAAAACAAAAAACACGTTCCGAATATTAGGCGAAAACTTATTCCTACTACTCTAAACGCACCATATATACTCTCACCACTCCATAGGGGGTGAGTGTGGTTAAATATCAAATGAAAGAAAAATTATTTTGCAATTAATTATTGTACGCATTACAGACGGCATTACAATCGACAGAAATTTTTAAATTAAAAAAAAAAAAAAAGAATAAAAACGAAAAGGCACGAAAGTTTTGGAAAACGATCTGTAATAAAAACATTTTTCATATATTCCTTAAAAATACTTCTCAACACCTTTCTCGAAAAATGGTCCAAAAATGTAAAAATTTTATTTCAATATTTAGGGTTATTAGAACCAGGACATATTGGCGGAACGCCTATTGAAATTAAATGAGCGTCCCTCCAAATTGTTTCAAATTGTTCAAATGAGCGTCCCTCCTTTGTCATAGCAAGGCGATCTATGGCTGGAGGCTGTTGCGCTACCATAAACTGCTGCAATGCACGCAGTTCTTCCTGCAGTTGCTGTATTATTTGTAGAGCTAATTCTGAGGGTATTCCAGAATTAGCACCACAAATACACTGCTACTGTTGTTGTCGCTGTTGTTGTTGTTATTGTTCTTGTTGCTGCTGTGCTTGTGCTTGAAGTTGCTATAGTGCTTGCTGTTGCTGCTACTGCGCCTGTTGTGGTTGAATTTGTTGTTGCGCCTGTTGTTGCTAAAACTGCTGTTGTTGCTGATGTTGCTCTTGTTGTTGTTGTTGTTGTTGCTGAAGTTGCTGTTGTTGGTGTTCTTGCTGTTGCTGAAGTTGCTGTTGCTGCTGCTGCGCCTGTTGTGTTCGAAGAAGCTGTTGCTGTTGTCGTTGCCACGCTCTTTGTGATTCAAATAAGTCACAAAATTATGGGCAATGATTATCGGCTATAAATTAATTTATCCGGTGAAAAATATTTTTTTATTAACTTCTAATATTTACTTGTTATCGCGCATTAATCTGGCCAAGTTCAGAATGTCGAGGTAATCATTAAAAAAATTGCGATATTGGCGGTTTTTCCTGCCCGCTCTGTTATGTTTACCTGTAATTATTCAAACATTACTTATATATCTTTTATACATTTTGACAAAATTGATATTTATTAACTGAAATTGAATGGAAAACAAGCATTTCTAACCATTTTTGCGATCTCTGTTGCCTCTTCCTCCACCTTCCTTTTTTTTTTTTTTTTTTTTCAAGTGCTTAGATAACCTGTAAAAAAATATATTAACATCTTTTTATTTTTCGTTGAATACCTCTTTCAAGTCAAATGACGAAAAAGAATGTCATAAGAAGAATGTCATTTTCTAAATCACTTATATAATTAATTTTTCAAAACACTCTAAATAATTGTTGTAAATTTCAAGTTTTCTTTCTTTTTATGCTGTGACGTATTAATACAGATTTATATATGTGTAGGAACTTGCCTGAATCAATGTTCCATTGTTGCTAATTTTAATAGGTTTTAGAGGAAATCGGGGAGAGGTGGATATTGAATAAAGACATTTAGGAATTCTGTATACAATAGATTTATTTCTAATTTATGATCAAGTTACAAACTATTACAAGGCGGGGACTCTACATAATCTTAGTTTTTGAACAAACACGATCCGGAATGGGGTCTCAGATAGGGGTCAACGGTGGGGTGCCTGGTGCCTTAGAGTGCTCCGCGTGGCGCTTTCTCGACGGTAGCGCTGTAGCTTCGACGGAATAGCTGGCCAAAGGGTTCTCCGGGAGAAGACCGGTAAAAAGGGCCTTGAGATGTCAGTGGGCCTGGTTCTTCGGGCTCGAAGAAAAGGTTGGTTCTTGAGCGCACGAGAGTACGGGGTTGGCTTAAAGGGAACGATGTGAAAGTGGGTTCCGTGGTGATGAGTCACCACGTTCTTCAGTAAATGTCAATGGTACCCACTAATTTGTGTTAGAGGTTTTTCTGTCCGTTCTGAACTCTTATTTCACATCACGAAAAGGATAATAGAGATAGGTATTTTATGGGATTGGTGGGATTTGTCCTTGCCAACCCTTTTGAACACTTTGTCAACTCACGTTTTGAAGAAGTTGAAGTTGAAGTCTGGCCTTTCGATCTCCCGGACGTCCCTTCTGATGAACCAATGTCCTGGCGAATAACAGCGACGTCGGAGCGTTGGTGTAGGGCAGGCTTACAGGCGGCAGCAAGCGTGATGTAGTTGGTTTGCAGGCAGGTGCGGCTCGGCTCTGGTGAATAGAAGGGATGCGGGCTGGACTCCGGCTGCTTGGACGGTCGTAGCACTCAGTGACGATCTTACAATCAACTTTTTGACGGACTAACGATACAAATGGCTATCACTTGGTAGCCGTGAAATAATCTACAGACCGGAATCGCGAACAAAACGTAGACTTGACTTGACTGACACGTACGGACCGGAATTGATACCGATATTGATACTATACCGACCGAACTGATGATACTAATGCTGGTGTACTGATACCGGGTCCTGGACTGGACTAAGACTGACCTGGTACCAAAAGTGCTCTCGTATTTAAGGAGTTTCCCTAACAGTCATTTTTGGGCGCAAAATCTAATTTGGTTTTTAATGTTTTTGTTCTTAGAAAAGTATGTCGTAAATTGATATTGTTGCGCAGTTTTCGATTTTCTCCCCTAGAAAATGCGCGACTTTATTACCTCTGGCTTGGGAACCGATATTTGTGATTGACTGATAACGTTTGGCCTCTTTTTTGATTTCAAATCGCTCTAAGTAAAAATGTGAGTTACTTTCTTTTATTCGGAAGATCGAGTTTTAATTTCTCTTCGACGGTGTTGTTAAATGCAAATGTGGTCATAACTTCCTTATTTCTAAAGTGCGTTTGGTAATAAATTGTACAGTTTTTGATCAAGGGATCCGATTTTCTCATCGTTCGCAACCTTCTAATATAATTGTCCTAGAAAATGCGCAGGTTAATTGCCTATTATTTTGGAGGATTAATTCTCGATTCTATTTAGTAGGCACACTTAAATATAAATATAGGAGCAACTTGAATTCGTACAGTTTTTAATGATTGAGATGTTCGATCTTATCACAGTTCCCGATCTTTTAGTTTTAAGTGGTCGCAGTTTTATTGCCTCTTGTTTTGGAGATCTTACTCTTAATTTTAGTTAGAAGATACATTAGAATGTTAATAGGGTCATAACTCTTCTTTACCGAAAGGTATCTTGTCATAACCGATTATTCAACGAGTGACGAATCTTATCGCCGGCATCACGCTTACGCCGCGCGTTCGCTAGCAGGTGACGAACGGTGGACCAGTGATTCACGCGTTCTTCGGTCGTAAACTTAGATAACGGTTTTAGACTGTACTTGGGACTACGTCACAACTGTATAAATATTATATATATATTTATATAAATTACCAGATGAATCGTGGTAGTGACCGTTCATTTTAGCTGGTGAATCTGTAGCAAGTTGGGAAGCAGTTACACTTCGTGTTTGTAAGGTGCCAGTTTTGGAGGGTGAACAAGCGTTAGGCTGAAATCATAAAAAATAATTTCATTCATCAAGTATCATATATTCGTAAAAACTTTTTTTCGTCAATGGGGGTGTTTGATTACAAATTTGAAAATGGGGGTTCTTCTTTCCAGTCATCAAAATTAAGTACCTCATCTAAAAGTTGTCGAAGTCTCTGGAGTTGAGCTTCTAATTGCTGGTTATGATCTTCTAATATTTGCATGCGCGCTTCAAGTCTTCCTTTATGCTGCCTCAGCAATTTCGCTTCAGCAATCATATCGCAGTCAGGTTGTTTTATGCCGAGTCCATCTTCAGGTGTCGAACCAGGTGTCTGTTTTGACCTCAGTCTTTCATATTCTGCTTGCAAAGTTGCATTTTCTTCCTCTAGTTCTCGAATCATAGCCTCAAGCTCTTCCCTTTGTTCAGCATCAATTGCAGCCATTACCTAAATTATCGGATTTACAGATTATCAATAAATGTGTGTTTAATTATTTGAAATTGTTTTACAATAATGTTACTGTTCTTTACAATGTTAGTAAAATAGAATAAGTATATTTGGAAAAGAGAAATTTAAATTGGTAGCCCATCGAGCTATCAACTTAAACTTGCAGAGCTACCAACTTAAGGCTCATTTTCTTCTGAGTTAAGTATGACGTTTTTTCTAACGACAAAATAAAGTGTTGGTATCTTGAGCCGAAGGCAAGAAGACAAGTAATCCCAACATATCTCGCCTTCTGGATCCAAAAATGCTGGATTACCTGAACTGGACTTTTGGGAGCATTGACGTTATCTCCGTTGTTCATATTCTGACAATAATGAGCTATCAACTGGTGCTCATCATCACTATCTGGCGTTGAATTGCTTCTTGCACGAGAAATTTCAACTTCAGCAAGCCTCGATGCGTACATTTCTAGTCTCGAATGCATATCTTGACTGAGAGAACTATGCTGTGGTGAAGGTGCAGGACTTTCCAAGGCATCGCCCTCAAGAACTGTTTGGACTGGCAGATATCCTACCCGTGGGTGTTTCTTGAAATATCTCTTTGATTTGAATTTGTTTCGTAATGCGCGGGTAAAATCACGCACATCTTCGCCCGATGTTGTCTGAAATCGTATTAATTCGTCATTATTCTTATTTTCCTATTTTATTAATAATAATATAATAAGTTAGGAATATCAATAATTATTATACTACAATTATTATTTTCAAAAGAATATCCACTTCAATGTTCGGTTATAAACAATCAAAGTGTATAATTATTATTATTATTATTATTATTATTATATATTGAAGAAAAAAAAATTGTTACTGACTTTTATATCATGATTTCTTAGTAATAAATATATTTAATACGTACTGCAGTGCAATATTCTTGCATAGGATGAGTAAGTTTATGGTTCTTCGCTTTACGACCCGAAAAGAAACAATTCTGACACATATCGAAATTGAAACATTTTAAACAACGATACCTAAAACAGAAAATGTAATCAAACTCTTTCTTATTTATACTTCATACAATAATATGAATCATCCAATAACTTTCATCACATTCATTTTTATCACAAGTGCAATGAAATACATTCGTGGTTTAAAGAGTGATATACCACAAATGATGAAAAAAATGTTCATTTACCTAAATCCAATAATCGGGTAATCTTTACAAATATTGCACTTGGCTTGATGTTTAGCATTTTCAGCAGCAGACAATCGATGTAAAACTGGTAGCCAGACCATGCTTTGTGGTTCTTGTTGAAGCCAGCTAAGAAAATGAACAGCTTCAATTTCGTTTTTCCCTTTTCCTGCTTTCTCAAAACAACTTCGAACGCTGGGTTCGATATTAGAACCACCGAAAGCAGCTACTTCTCCAAGTTGTCGTGGCACTTGAATGCAATCATGCAGTAATAGTCCTAGTTTGCGTTGATCAACCAGTCTTTTTGTATCCGCAATTAATCGGAACAAAACTGTAAAATAATACTTGTTTTAAAAATACTGTTAAAATTCATAATGAATTTATAAATTTAAAAATCCCGTTTTATGCTCACATCTATATTTTTCTTCCAGATGTCCTTTGCACAATAAAACCAGACCAACTTTGAAGGAAAGGACTCGGATTTGCCCAGTTCGTTGACTGAAATATATAAATTAGGTTCTGATAATGTATTCTGCCCCATATAATTTTAAAATTTTATAATATAAAACAAATTAAATACGTTAAATGGAAAAGCTTTTATTTTTAATTTGGCTTTCAAAAAGAATGACAATTTCAATAGAAAATCTTCCTACCTGTCATAAACATTTAGTAGCCAGTTTATGGCCAGGTCTATGCAGAGCGGCACTTTGGCTTGAACGGAATTATTTTCCGCTGCTATGATTTCGTATAACGACGTTAAAATTGTTATCATATCAGGAATGTCGATGGATCTATCGTTTTGAGCCCGCAATCCATGCAAATCAAACTGTTCTAAGGCAGTTGACAAACTTAACATATCCACTGAAAAAAATCCATTTAGAGTTTAAATTTTATATTTCTTCATTCATCGTTTCGTAACGATGCAAATACATTCTACTAAGCTAATATTAATTGATGTTTTTGATACGTACAACATAAATGTTTTTGAACAGTTCGTAGCTTCATGGCAGTCCTGTATGCAGAGAAACGGACTTCATTGAGGTCCGCTAACGATGTCATTAATTCTATCATTTTTGGATGATCCCAATGTGTGGTTTCTAAATGATGACTGAAACAAATATTTTTAATAACTTTATCAGATTAATGATATCAAAAAGTAAATCATTACCAAAAATAGAGTGTCAACAATTATACTACTATTTTTTTATTTTTTTTTTATTTTCCTACACAGGAATCTACTCCCTTGTACGTAATAATTTGATTAAGTCGCATTTACAAATCTACAAAGGTTCCTAGATGGTATGATACTTAAATTTCCAAGGAACTTGTAGGAACCTTAATCAATCCAACCAATGGTTTAATCTAATCAAACCAAAAAAAGAACCCAGCTTGGTTTTTTTGTAAGTGACAATCAAATCATACTTATGTCAGATGGTATGAGTTCCTATATGGAATCCCAAGTAGATTCTTATGTAGGTTGCTGTGTTAAATTCTTCTACACCATCCTAGGTGAATTTTGTTCGTTCAAGATCTTACTTGATATAATAAGGCACTTTGTTGGGTGTTACTGCACGTTCCCAAGGGGGATCCACACTACTTGCAAGGAGACTCTGAATACCAGGAGTACTACCATCCTTGCCAAATTCAGTTAATATTTTATAACGTTCGTCAACAGCTACTTGTAGTACTTTCCACCTATTTAAAGTAATTAAACAATTTTATTGATACATAGAAAATATAGTTTATTTTCAAGCAAAAGACCCATGGCTTTCGTAGTAAAACGTTCATTACATTTTTGACATGGTTGAACTAACCTACAAAACAGGTTAAAGTTACGGAAAAATTTTCTTGAAGAATATTATCTAAAATATTGATCCTTTTGTGATCAGAAGAAATTTAACAAACTATCGAAGTATTCTTATTATTTTTCATTTTTGTACATCATTTTCATCTATTGGAAAATCGTTATCATGCGAAAATATGATTTTTAAGCCATTTTTCTCCCCGTAAATACATTTACAATTTATATTGTGAATATATACCTGGTGTTAAGGTCATCCAGTTTTGCAGAAAGAGCATGGGATACAATAACATTGTTGGAAGCAAACGCGCCGGCTTGTTCGTTGGCTTCTTCTATGTTTCTTTCGATTGGTTGCAACCGTTCGCCTAATTTTTGTAAATGTTCCAACATCTCACCTGCTTCATTTGCATCATTTGGGGTTTGCCAGCCAGTCTGCATAGCTTCTGCACTAGATATTTGTGATGATAGATCTTCTAGTATTTTTTGGAACACACAAATTTTCTGTAAAAAAAAATAATAATAGAGTTAATGAATAAAATCATAATTTATATTTCATTATTATTGCACACCTTGTTTAATTTGCTTTTAAGGCAATTCTTCAGCTACCTACACATTTTGCATATAATTTACGAACATGTTAAACGAAATATGTTCAATAAAGTTTTCATTGAATCGAATTAAATTAAATTGAAGAAAAGAAGGAAAAAAAGATTTTACAATCAATAATGATATTTAAAACATTAACAAATCTGAAGAATCGCATTATATTTTATTAATTTTATTAATCACAGCAATTAACTCATAACTCATACATATTAAACATAAAACTACATTAGTTTAAGCTTTAAACAAAAACTATTTACAAAAAAATTAAACTTTATATAATTTTTTTTGTCGTTGCGTTCCCAAATTTTAACTGTTTTTCAAATTATGAAACACAAGCTACGTGGATATATCTAATTTGCATTACGTTTTATGATTAAAAAAAACATTACAGAATTTATTAAGTTTTGTCATTCAATTAGTAATCACGAAAATGTCGCTATCAAAATAACTTCATATTTAGTATTAAATTATATTTATTAACCTAGAAAATAGGTTAAAACTAGGAGAAAACTTACTCGCAAAATATTACCTAAAAAATTGATTATTTTGCATGAAACCATAGGAAATTCTACAAACAATTTCCTATTTTGATTGTTTTTCATTTTCTTATGTCATTTTAATCTACCTAACAGTAACATGGGTTTGGCGCCAAGTTCGAAATTCAAACTTTGCTATCCAGCTCGTCATCTTCTTAATATATTTAAAAAAAAAATTCATCAAAACTTTCGACACAGAGAGAATAGGATTGAAAGAAAATAACAAAGCAGATTAATTCGGTGGATTACTAAAAACTGTTAATTTTGACAAACATTGAATTATTTGAGCTATATTATCTAGGTTACTAATTTTATAATCCAATTCTCTGAATGTACTAAGTCATAAATACCTTCTCATCTTTTTGAAACGACGATATCACTTCGTAGTAAAACTCTTCTGCCATTGATAGATCTTGTTTGCGATTGCCGTTATTAGAATTGTTATCATAATCCTTTTTAACTATGTTTCTCCGCGATAGCCTTTCGATAGTATTATTGTCAATTAGCTCCATTGTTCGTCACTTTTTTTTCTACTTGTTGCTCACTTTTTTTCTACTTGTTCCTCACTTAATCAGTCACACATTTTTTCGGACGAATATTTCGTATTTATAAAAATGTATTACTTTTTCTCTCTCTCTCTCTCTCTCTCTCTCTCTCTCTCTTACACGAGTAATTTATTTCATTTAAATTTTATCACATGCACATTTTTGGTCTCGCAATCTTTTTATTTTTTTTAATTTTATTTTTGGTTTGGGTTACGATAATAGCACAAGAGATACTTGCAAATTTATTTTAGACATTCTAGATCCTTTGTACGAAGGTATGTTATGCTGACACTCTGTTTATCCAGAAATGTTATTGTAAGTCAAGAACTGTATACAATGAAAAAAATTATTATTGAAATATCTTAATATTATTTGAGATTTTGGTGTTTGAATTTTCCCGCTTTTAATAATATGGTTAAGGTAGGACTATCATGATAACAAAAGCATAAGAATTGGATGGAACTTTCAGAGAACATTAAGTAAATATTTCTTGAAACTTTGCGAAAATTGCATTAAGATCGTCTGCCTTGATAACAAGATATTTGGAATCAAAATAAAAAAATGGTGTGCACATAGTAGTTTATAATTTTTTATGCATCACGTTGTCATGGAGAAAGTAGCCGTTTTCTTCACTAGTGCGGAAAGTGGTTATTTCTCTCACTCGTGGCTAACGTCACTCGTAAAGAAAATAACCACTTTCTCCACTTGTGGGAAAAATGACTACTTTCTCCATGACGACTTGTTGTGAAAAGTCTTGTTTTCCAAAAAATGTACTATTTATTTTTTTTTTCATTTGTAATTTTAAAATTTTTCAAAATTCAATATTTTTAAATTACAAATATTTCACATAAATTCAGTAAAAATTTACAAGTTGCTTAAACAAAAATGAAAATCAAATTTTTTTTTTCAAAATCTGATAATCTGAAAATTGAAGACTCATTAAATGTTCAAAAAAGCTAGTTTAAACACAATTAAAAATTGCTTTTTTCGTGGTCTGAAAAGTCCTACCTTAATGAACAAAGAAATTTCAATTTTAGCTTATTCAAAATTTATATTCAAGTAAAAAAAAAGGTTACATCTAACAATTTTTGTATTTGTTTTTTGTGCAAAGTGTTAAAATACCTTCCATGCAATATCTTTCAATATAAAGAAATTTATCTGAACGACATTTTAATTACAAAAATATGAAAAATCAACTTCCAGATTCATTTAAATTTTGTTTCTTAATGACAAAACTATATAACATTTTATATTTATATCGCTTCTTTTTGTAGCGAATATAACATATAATCCTCATGACTTGAAAAAAAAAAAATTCAAAGAATAATTATTTTAATGCATCATTCTTTTATATAAAATACACTCAGAGAAATAGATACTCAAAACAACAATGTGTAAAAAAAGTCAATCGATTACACGCTCAATCACTTTTTAATCGTGTAACGTTGATCATTTATATCAATGTTATTATTTAATGTAACTTATTTAAAAGCCCAAAATTTTGTTAAAAACGCTAAAACAAAAATGACCCCGGTTGACTGGAAAAGGTTAAATTTTCCTGCTTCTTACTCAATTTTCAATTTAGTACCGTCACCAAACAGATTAATTAATCATGGAATTAATTATCTTACAATAATATTATTCCTATTTATTATTGTTAGTTAATTTTTCTACTCAAAAAAGAACAATAGACAAAGTTAAAAAATGAAGTTTATTATTACTAGAAAACCTTTGTATAAAAAAAATAATAATAATAATGATAATATTAATAAAAAATAAAACTTAATTCTTGTGAGTAAAATTAATAACAAAAAATATTAAACGTATCAAGTTGTAATGCATTAAATGCTTTCACACTTTTTTTTTCAATTTTTCAAAACATTTTTTTTTTTTTTTTCAATTTTACTTGAAAATTTATTATACTTAACTTACTTAATACAACAAAATTTTAAATTCAATAAAATAATGTATTCAAAACCGTGTATTATTTTTTATTCATCCTCATCTATTATTTTTTATTTCATTTTTCTAATAGATTGAATAATTTGTAATGAATGCTTTGTTGTATCATTGAACTGAATTTCTACTTTTTAATCACGATTTATTTGATCTTGTAAAATATATTTTGGAATAATGCCAGAGAACTTCTAACCTCTTTATGTCTTCAACTCTTGATTCATGTACTTTTGATTAACTAATTTATTGTAATTAAAATTCTTGATTTTGAATTTGATAACAAAGAAATTTTTGTATCTTCTACGAGCAATGTATATTATAAAACAATATAATTGATGAAACTGATAGTTCTAACGTTTGTTAGCAAACGAAAATTAATTAAATATAATTCAATAAAATGCAATACAATCAAAAATATATATATTTTGAATATCAAAATATGATCAGATTTATTTTTTTAAATATAACTAGTAAATATTATTATTTGATATAATTTAAAAAATTATGTTTACTTTTCGTTCGATAATAACGTTGGAAACATTAAAAATATAATATAATAATATTTAATTATATAATAATATAATTATATATATTACAATATATTACATAATTATATCATAAATGTATAATTTATAATTAGCATTCGTTTCTTGTCTTCAAAAATCATTTATCATTTATTAAAATAAAATTAAAACATAATGTATGAAAATGGTACATTTATCACCGATTTGAAC
>JABFOV010005837.1:0-11468 GCA_022817685.1 Aradophagus sp. ZL-2020
AAAGTTACTCCTTACGGTGTAACTTGAGGATTCAAATAAGTTGTTACTCCGATATGTGTAACTTTATCTTGTACTCCTAATATGATATTTACACTTATATATTAGTGAACATTGACTCTGTTATTGAGTGAAATTTTACACCGAAAAACATTACACTCTACACTTTCCGCCGAACTCCGAATATTTTTAACAGTGTACTTAAAATGCACATCGAAGTTTGAGTCTTCAACAGATTTCCGAGACATCGTTATCTTCGACTGGGGTGTCGATTAAAACAAACCGCCCATTGCTTGAAACTGAAAAAAAAAGAAAAGAAAATTATCCATCGACAACGTAACAAAACTATCGCAATGAGCAGTGATTGTCGAGTCGTGAGTAGACTGCGCCCTCAGCGGGCCGATATGATTGTGTATTCCGTGTGACGCCATTACCATAAATATTCCACGGCGTTACCCCTTCTGCGTTTTGTTTCTTAAGGATAAAAAAGCGATACGTCGTGTCTGTTGCGCGGTGCTCGGAATTTCGCACGATATCGATGGAAAAGCCATGGTGGCTTCGTAAAGCCGGTAAGAGGTGCACGCGTGTGCGTTTCCGCGTGTTTATTTGTAGCGCGGCTACCACCACGTGGAGGTCGGCTACGGAACCCTTCGAGTTGGCTCGCTCATGAAAGATGCATAAGACGACTCACAGGGGGCGCGATAAAGAGTCGACAACAGACAGACCCGGCCGGCCGCCAGTCACCCCCTGCATTCTCGCAATAATACTCGTTGCAATACACCAGCCGACCGGGATGCCACCACCACCCACCGCACCCACTATCAATTAATTATAATCTAGACTGATGGATCCGATCTGCCGGAAAGTATTGTCGATTAGTTACGCGACTGTCGTCGTCGCGGACGATGCTTTCTTGCCGCTCGGAAGCGCCGTTTGCTGTTCCCCGTTCCCGGAACTCCATTGTTTTCTTTCTAAATATATCGTTACGGCGCGGTCGTTCAAGGAGGAAAAACAAATACCGTCGGTTTGATGGCGGGGCTAAGCGCGCAATGTCCGGGCACTGCTATTTGGTCGAGATAATGCGATCGGGCGGTTTGTAATTGTTTTTAATTGAGTCGTAAAACGAAGCGACTTTTGGAATAAATATATTTCTTTTTTTGTTTTTTTTTAAGCCGCGATGAAAAAGGAATAGTGGTAAATGGTTGTCTGCTGGTTAAGAAAATTACATCGGGTCAATAAAATATGATGTCAACGGAAATATTGATGATAGTGAAAAATCATCGTAAATAGCAGTTTATTAAATAATACAAAATAAAAGGAAAGCTTATAAAAGGAAAGCTTTATCCAATCACCTTAGACATCACTTTGTGTTAGTATTTTTTTAGCTATATAAAAAATATTGAACGTCTTTTCTGATTATAAGGTTTTAATGAAGACACTAGTTTTTATTAATAGTACTGAGCACTACATTGTACAACTTGTGATGGATCGTGCGAAGGTTATTTTTATTTCTTAGTGTTTTTTCAATAACGTAAATATTTCTCTTTTTAAATTATAACTTAATATCTATATTTCATGAGGTCGATATATCAATAAATACATTATTATTATCTGAGTACTAAATAAAAAGTTTTAAATATATTTTTACTGAATACTCGTATTGCATTTACTAATTATAAATACAAAATATTTATGTCATTTTAGGAAATCAATACTTCGTTCACCGTATGTCATTACAAGTTACTTCGAATATACATGCATACTTGTAGTAATGTGTGTATGTATCTTCTCGATGTTCAAAATATCACATGAATTTATGATTAGGAAGTTAGTCGATCAACTAAAATTAATAATTAATATCATAAAAATGTTTTACAAAATATATGTAATATTGAAATATATATCGACGTGTCTATAGTAGAGAGTGACATGTTTCAAGCGTCTATATAGAGTTTTATTTTGCGAATATATAGCCTTAAAAATTACATGAATTACATGTATTTCATCAATAGTATTAGTTATTTATTACAAATTTTGTCATTCAACACGCGAATATTTTGTGAACATTTAAGACAATTGAATTCGAAAAATAACATTATGTCAAAACAGTAAATAACACATTTGTAGTAACTGTAGAAAAAATAGAATAATAAAGAAAAAAAGTTTTAGTCTGTATGTTGTATGATACGATTGCTACGTATGTATTCAATAAATATCAAAAATGTATACATGCAACATAATAGAAGTAAGTGAAAATTCATAAATGCAATAAAACATTAAATATACTTTGAATTAAATATTATTTGTATTCCCGGCATACAAAAGATATTAACATGATATTCACATCTTAAATAATAGTATATCAAAGCGGCTTATACCCTGTTTTCTTGTTTCGTCCAATAAAATATAAATATCTTTCTTATCCAAAAAGATTTTCATCTCGAGCGATAAACGTGAATGAAAATCGGTCAAAAAGTTCGTCATAAAGTGTGCCTTTGTCGTCGAATGTGGAAACGTGGAAATGGCATAAATCGCATGCTCTTGGATTCGTCGTAGTTCCACGAGCGGGGTCTCTGGGCTAATGGCATGCAAGTGAGCGAACGCCCGCCGGTTGGTCGCTTCTCTTTCTCACTTCTCGCCCCCTTATTGCGACGCGCTGGTCGATAAGGATTAGCATTTCTATGGGTCTATCTCGCATACGTGCCATGGTGTTTCGCGTGGCTCTCGCTTACTTTTTCTTTCGTTTTCTGACTACGCGGAACCATTCTTTGCTGACGGTGCCATAATCTTGATATGACACGAAAAGCAATCGTCGTTTTGACCGAAAACAAAAACCAATATTACATACTTTCAAGGCTTTAAAATGGGCTTCATCAGATTAAGGACATGTAAAAAATACGGCAGTAAACTTTAAGATATATGTCTAACAGCAAGATTCTCTTACAACGGAAAAATTTAATTTTTTTGTTATATATATATTCATTTACTTTAATGATGACTTTGAAGTATCACTCCAAGCACTTTTTGGTGTTGAATTTACACCAAGAAAAAAATTATCACTGAAAAACTTTGAAAAACTTGAACAAACTTTTGAAATCTTGGATTTTCTTTCGATCTGGATTAATAATGTATGTCACCAAACAACTTTTTTTTTTTAAAAAGAAAAAAATCTCTTCATTGAAGACGCAAATTCTTCAAACAAAACTGTTTTTCCTAAAAATAAAGAAAGAAAAACATGAAGTGAGAGAATTTTTTTTTCTTTGAACTCTGTTGGTCTTAAAAATTCAGTTAATTAAAAAGTGAAAAAGCAGAAAAATGAAACTGACTGTGTTCAAAACATTAAATCGCTTAATGACGTTAACTCAATTACAATATCGATTATTTTGTACCGCAATAATTTATGCCAATTTATGTGATATAAAAACGCTCGACGACGACGTGGCCAGTACGAATTTCGCTTCACAAGTTTGATACGAAAATGGACTTTTGATTAAAAGTCGCGGCAAATGTATGCAAGAGTACCGAATGTTTTCAGAAATGCATATTTTTATCACATTACACGGCAGTAAAAAGAGTTAACCGGAACTTCTGGGTTTTGCGAACACTTAAACGTCAGGACCAGAAGCACTCAGTTTTTAGACAAGTCGGGAGGGTTGTCTCACCGACACGGAATCCATTTCCATTTTCATCCGAAGCAACTCGACCATTTTAGCCTGCATCAAGCGTCGAATATTTCGCAGCTAACACTCGCCGCCTGTCTAAACTTCGCTGTAAACAGACATTTTGTTGTCGGCGCAAAATCACCGAGTTGCTGCAAAAATCGCGCACACTTTGCCGGCCGAAAATTAAACACACCGGAGATTTGTGTTATTGATTTTTTACGACGGCGGCTTTTGTAGGAGGGAAATTTATTCTTAAGTGCGCGACGGAAAACGAGATGCAAATGTTACGTCGGATATTGAAATGTACATTTTGATGTCAATTGAAATACACCATTAATAATTTAATGTCATTCAGATTTACAGCGATTCCTCGGGAAAAGTGTATCATATTTTATTTTATCTCTTGTTTATAATACGACACATTTCAAACTCATTTTTAATGTTTCATTTAAGTGAGCAAATTTCAGTATTGGATTAAAATAAATTTTTCGAATGTTCATAATTTTGTTTTTTTTTAAATATGTTTTCAGATTCAGAAAAATTTTGCTTGTGAAAAAATATAAAATATTACAGAAAACCTTCTTTCCTAATTATATTTTCTCTAATTTTAATACACATATTATGCAAACAAATAAAAACCAAAATCTGATATCCTACATTTTTTCCAAATTCAAATTAGTCAATAAAAAGAAAGGTCATGAATTTCAATCATAGTGATCTTAGCTTGAAAAATATCTTCAAACTGACCAAAAAGTTGAATTATTTTTACCTTCGCACTATCTAGCCATATTCAAAGAACACAACAAGATGCTAATAGTCTTAGTACGTATGAAAGTTAGAAACAGTAAAGATTTAGGGGTGTTAAGCAGAAGCTCGTTAATACTGGCAGTGCGGCAAGTAAACACATGTGTTTTCCTGTAAGCCGGTATATATGGATTCTATGGGGTGTTTAGTACGTATTAACCAACGCAGGGGAAGTAGAAAGCAATCCACGAGGAAATTCTACGGAGGAGAGCACGCCTTGGTTGCGCTTAGGTTTGTGTGTGTGCGCTGAGGGTTATGAAAGAGAAAGATCCTCTGAAAGGTTCGCAATCGCAGAGGATGCGCTTGCGCGTAACCATGGCCACGCGGACTCTACGCCCTCGCGACGCAAAATCTTCTCTCTCGCACAGCCCTGGCCTCATCTTGCTCGCTCCTTTCTCTCCCTAGTTTCCATATCTCATATCATACCATGACATCCCATCATGAAACACCGCTGCTTTCGCCCTGTAGAAGAGTCTCTTCATCTTATCCCGTTACCACTCGATTTCTGTTCTTCTCTTATAGACACACGTCAAACTTATTCGCAATTCAATACGGATACTTAATCCGTAAGTCGTGAGTGCTGTAAACCAATGCTACGCCGTTAATTTTAAGATGGCAGTGTGCCATTTGCTTTTAATTAGTAAAATGAGGGAAGTCAATAAGAAAACAACGAAGTGAACTTCTTGAAAACAAAGAAGCAATTAAGATAAACGTTAAGTAAACTCCTCCAAAACTGAAACCCCAGTAAGGTGGCCTAAGAAATCACTATTTCCTTGTTTTTAAAGAGCGTGATTTATTACGATAATAATCTATTATTTATTTTTACAAAACTTCTCCGAATCATTTTTTATATTCATTATTTTTTACTCACTTGATTGTTTTACATCTTATTACATTTAAATTGACGAAAATAAACAAACTGTGTAACGTAAAGTTGAGTAAAAATGTTATTTAACTCATAAATTTATTAAAATTACCTTATTTGTTTTTGGATGTCAAGAATATCACTTTGTTGGTCGTCTTGTTCGCAAAATGTTCAAGGAGTTTGATATATCACCTTTATATATAATTAAACTTTTATTCTTTATTTTATAATTTGAAAAATTCTGATATTTTAGAAGTTGAAGAAAATGTTAACTGTACCATTTTGCCAATTTATTGTCTTAATTACTAAAGAATTTAAAATTTCAGTACGCGTCAAATTATAAAGTTTGAAATTTGAGGTAGTCAGATCTCAAGCCTACTCGAAGAAAATGTATTGCACGTGCTTAAAATATTATGATCCGAAGCGAAGCGTTCTTTTTCTAAATTGCCACGCTTCATCACTGCACACCCACAGTAAGATCAACGTCTATGTTGCATCAACGTGTCTCACGTTTATACCGATACATCGGTCCGGTACACATGGGTGCTGGTATCTAACGTGCGGGCGTGACTGGCCTACGCACCGAAATGGTGCAATGTGGCGCGGAGCAGAACCAATGTCATTATATGGTAGACGGCTCCATTTCTGTCCCATCGAAGGCATACCTGGACACAAATGTGCGCGCGCGTTCGAAACTACCTTTGCATATCTACAGACACGTGATTTACGTGGTGAACGCGAACGCATTACGCAAGTCGCGAGGAAATCGTAGCCGGATGTCAGAGCTTTCGCGACTTCAAACGGTCTAGTTTTCTCTGCAAATCATATGAACTTGCTATGACAATTTTTTCAGGGTTACCAACAATGCAATAAATTCAACGTGACATTTTGTTTATATCGTGCTCGGTATGTTAATGTTCAGAATGTAACAAAAATATTGTACCACAAATCAAGAGCAAACTATTTAACAATGATTATACACAAAAATTCATTCATTCAAACATTTTCAGTAGAATACTTTATTTTATTCAAATATCTTATACATTTGATTATATTACGCCGGTCTTTTAATTGATTTAATGTTAGAGTAAATGAAAAAGAATACTAATGATGCCTTCAGAAGACACATCCTCAATATAGACGTCGATGCGATTTGCTATAATCTAAACATTTAATATCCTCAATTAACCATGTTTTCAAATTAGAACTCATTCGATTCAAAAACTTCGTTTCATGAAACTTTTGTTTTCATTTAACCGAGTTTTTTCTTGGTTAATATTAAAAACTAATACTTTATAGAAACAATTAAGTTTTGCTGCGAACCTATTTAACCCTCAAATAATTATATGCATTTTTTTATCTTTAACTAAGTAAACAAGTTGTGCATTGAAGCGAAGTAAACTTCACTTTAATGTTTTTTTTTCTTTTTGCGGCTGTCGTACCTACATGATTTTTTAAGAGGTAACAGTGTACAAAGATATGTGTTTAATTTTTAAACGTATTTAATGTTTGAGAAACCAGAAGTTTTTCAATTTTCATAACTAAACTCACCTGACAGACCATTACAAGGTAAGTGATGTATTATTTTATTTATCTTCAAAAATTGGCACACTTGTACATTCATAATTCTTAAAAAAAAAAAAAAAGATAAAAAAGTAAGTCGTATTCTTTCAACTTAACTAAGTAGACTAAAATTTTAAATCATGGTAATCACAGTGCTCAATAAGATGGCGCTTCTGAGAGAATGTGGGAGAAGTCGGTAATTTCATTGTCCGGGAGTTTTACGGCGTCGTGGTGAAATAATTCACCGCGGTCGGTATCATAATTTGCCGAAATTAACGTGGCCGCGGGATTGCGCGAACAACAATCGTTCACCAGGGCGAAATGATTTTCACGGCGTAACGTATGTCGCGCTTATTTTTGCGCCGTAAAGTCGTTATGAGTTTTCTATTGGTACGTCGTGTATTCAGGTGACGAGCGGGCTTGTATGGGTAATAAAGCCGTTTACGCGCAGCTAACTGCGCGGTCGAAAGTACAGACCGACGCTGCGTGTGCTTAGCTTTTACTATCAACGTTTACTATCAACGACTTTACGACAAAACAGGTATATAATGCACGGTGTTTAACGCCGCGTATTATGTATATAAGCCACGCGGAAATTTACAAAGACTTGCATAATAATGTCGCGGAGTCGAACGTTGTCACGTTGTCCAAACGTTCGTCACGGGGAAAGTATAATGAGAAATGCCGCATTGACCTTGTTACTCCACCGAATACCGAACATCGGGTTAATGTAAGCATCAGATTAATGCGGTCGATCAATTTGTCGACTTCCGGAATGGATGAGAGAAGGGTGTTTGTAAAAATTGGGTTATATTCAAATCGTGACCTTGTGGCGGATGACTGGTACTAGTCACGTCATCAAACTCAACGCTGAGAGATACAGAAGCCGAGTCATATAACTGTGAGATAAACTATCTGAATTTTATGTAATTACAATTATATATACTGATTCAATTTGAAAACTTTACGATAACATCTAGATATTTTTATTTCAATAAATGGACTCAATTTTCCAATAAATGGACAGTTTTACATCGAATCGATTTTCTTTGATCGACATTTTTTCGTAAATTTGAAAAGAAGAACGATTAATCCAGAAATAGTCGCGCTATGTTGTTTTCGACCAACGAACAAAGATAACCGAGCGGCGTATTTGTTCATAAACAAAGAGATACAATAAATGCGTGACCACTCCCGGGTTAACTGTCAAATATCTAGTGTTATTTTGGAATTATTGGTGTACAATGTTTACTTATTTATGAATGTGAAGTTTTCCACGTAGAAATAGCAACATAGGTTGAGCTTATAATAAATGCTAACAAAAAACTTGAAGTAATAATTATTTCGACTAAGAATGCTTCTTTGATAGTATTAAATGTAAAAAGTTGATTTGATTCACATTGTTTATATATAGCACATGCACAGATATGGACGAAAAACGTGTGGAAATATCTACGAGAAAAGATTCACTCTTATTACATATTTTGATCTTCAATCAAAACAACCAATATCTTAAAAAATGTTATTCACGCTTATCACAATTAAAGGTGAAGTTTATTTTTTAATACAATTTTTACGTACCTTATTTCGACATTTCAAGTTTACTCCCACTTTATGTTTTAGTGAGCTGGGTGTAAAGCTTTCATTACATTTTTTTTAACAAGTTCGGGGATTTACTGCTAAAGAGTAATTTTGATCGAAATTTAAAGTAAATAAAAATTCTGCGTTGGTAATTTCGAATTTATGATTATGTTTAACAGTGTTGCTGTCCTGGAAATAATCTTAGAAAAGTCTGGATCGTAATCGCAAGCCAGACATTTGCCAAATGCATGCCGTACTATTGCCAGACTTCTGAAGTCAGGCACTAGTATGTAATCCAGACTTTTGCTATACCAGCTGGCAATTACTTTTTCCGAGCGGGATGTCGGGGCTCTATTAAATTTACTGTTTTGCCAAAACACAAGACCGTACAAGTTTTTTTTTTTTTTTTTTGAAAGTTTGTATGCGCCAAGGTAACCTCAATTTCATGATTAAAACTGATTTGATGCAACGCAAATAATTGACAACAATTAGTTACGATTTTTTATCGAATACCGGAATGCTTATGTTCAATGACTTACACACATCGTGATGCTAAAAATATAAAAAAAATGAATAACTAAAGACAATTTTCGCGTCTATTGATATTTGATAGCGCATAAGCTGATCCCAAATGAACAATTATTACCTCGAAATGGTGCACGTCAAGACGTAATTCGGTATCAATAGTTGAACGCTTTGTTAGATCGTTCCGCAAAATCACTTGGCACACATCGATAGCCCGCGGCAAGCGTATCGCGCATCAATGTCGTAGGCGACGCTTCGGCCGACAATCTGTCTCGATGCGAGAGAGCCGCCTACAAGCTCGCGCAATGATATAGAACGAGAGAGGTGGTGCCGTTGGATGCGTTGAATGGAACGAAGGACAAGATGATGGATGGTTGCGCCACCCTTAGAGCACGGCCGCACCAAGTAAGGGTGTCCCGCCGCTGACGCTAATGAGCAAAATACGAGATACCCCGCCGGCCCTTCGGATCATTTTTCCCTTCCGTCGGCTTCACGTTTCCCCTGGTATCGATTGTCGTCACTCTTGATAAAGATGAACGAGATCGCAACGTTGAAAGAAAAGGCGCGAAAAGTCGCGGTGGACAAAAACTGGGACTTGGCTGGAAAAACGAGTGGACAAGTGACGGGCAATCTGTTTCGGCGGTCGATTAACTTGGCTTCGAGCCGTTTATCACAGCCGTGACCTTGGCTTCATCAGGCGCGGCACTTCCTCATCAGGTCGGTTGATTATATGATTCCGATGTTTAATGTCTCCCCGGGAGACGTTGGCCGTCACCGCCACCGGCGTCGGTGTTTACGAAACAGCGTCGTTATCCGTCGTGCGTCTTTAAAATATACCACTATAATGAAAGATAATTACGACAAAACTGGACAAGCCGCGCTGTCAAAAACATAAGCGATGACCGTGCACGCCGTGGACGCGAGGCGATATTAATATCTTTGCGAGAGCCCACGAGTCTGGCAACATGACAGCGAAGGACGCCCGAGCGACACCATCGGTGCCCTTCGGCATCGGGAATGCGCGGTGATGATCATCCTTCGGGCTATAATGGTTAATTATGCAGATAAGCAAATTCCGAAAGCCTATAAACGGAGTGCGAATGATCTTGCGGGATGAAAATAAATAACTAGGATGGAGCGAGCTTTGACTAGGAAACGATATTTCGAATGCGAGGAGAGCAATTAAGGTTTTCACATGTTTTTCATGTTTTCATTGTTTCAACGTCACTCTCGCATTCGTAAGTATTTTCACAGTCACTTATCTCTCGTTCACGTCAGTTGACCATAATCTCAGTTGAATTCGCGCCAAATGCATCACTTCAAGCAAGCAAAGTTCGGATTACATGGAATTCTAATAGATTTTCCTTATCCTACTTGCGAATAAGTAGATAGTTGTTATTAAAAGATTTCTAGCACTATTAATCACAAAATAAATTCGCAAAATTAAAGTCATATAAGAGGGATGAGATCGGTTCCTAAAATTGAAATTTTTTATTTAAAGATGCACTATGTTTATATATTAATAAAACTCGTCAAAATAGAGGTATTGACATAACAATGATAATATTAAAGCGTAAAAATATTTTTTCTATGGTAACATATAAGAAAAAGATTTAAAGTATGCATTCTTTTTTTTTTTTTGTAATTTGAAATATTGCATTATTATTAAAACAGAATATAAAAAAATGTATTTGAATTTTAAGGCCTATTACATATAAAGCCTATTGAGAAAAAAATTCACGTTTGCAATGTAAATACAAACTTTATTATTACATAATAAATTTATCTGCTTTCTTTTTAACAGATTTGAAATCTTCTCAAGTCTCGAAATATAGATACATTTTTTACTAAGTATACAAGATGTCACTGTGCTACTGCGATGAGAACAATATTGGATAGAACATTATAAATTGTGAAAAAATTTCGTCTGGCATCAAATCTGGAAGAACTGTTTTACCAGACTGATAGCCGGACGAAATCAGTCTGAGCCAGACTAATTTCCAGGTGAAATTAGTACGGCAAATCGTCTGGCAGAAGTACGGGGAACAATCTGGCAAGGGACGACATTGGACCGGAACCCATACTTTTCAATCTGGCAATCGGAGTAAATTCGGTACGGCAAGTAGTACGGCAGTTGTCTGGCACCATATCTGGCAAAAGTCGGCATGCCGTACTACTTTAGGTATAATCATTTTTTTTTTTTAAATTTTTAAATTATTTATTTTCTTATGTATTATTAATATTACGGCTTATAATGTTAGTATTATTATATATACACTGCAAAAACAGGTATCTTCTTGGTGTTTTCGTGGTAGACGCTAAGCATTAAAAAGTATCTTGAAAAATTTAGTGTCTTATTTTCACTGGTGTTTTCATAAAAAGTGTCTTCGCTGAAGACACCATTGATGTCTTATGAAAATTTAAAACACTGTAAAGTGTTTTAGATTTTAAGACAGAAAAGTGAGTTACCA
>JABFOV010005838.1:0-11467 GCA_022817685.1 Aradophagus sp. ZL-2020
CCATGGTTGTTTCGAAGCAACAGTGTTGTTTCGAATGATTTGATTAATTTTAACACATCGTACGTAATTAGATTTATCCCAAGTATTACCTATGACACTAAACTGTCGTTATTTCAAATATAATTTTTTTTTATTTATTTTAACGAACAATATAAAAAAAGCAAGTTAAACTTGAATACTAATTAAAATTGAAATTTAGTAACGACAGAGTTAATTGCGATTCCTTTCAACATTTGCCGTCACAGTTGATCGAACGTTCGCGTTATTAGCGAAGGATATGACATTCCAAGGATCAAGTGGTGCGACGAACTCCATCCATTGGTTCAATTTGCGATTCCTTTGTGCATGAGAGGCAGGGGGTAAATAAGGCCTTGAAGGTGCACGTGAACGTTTGCTTTAAAAAAACGCGCACGCCGAGAGCGGTAGCGGCGATACGTGCGTCAGGGAAGTTAGCGCGAAAGGCAGAAAAGACGAATAAGGAAAACAGACGAGTTGTAAGTGGGGCAATCGGGGGCGGGAAGCCCCAGGGGTGCGAGTGTTACGCTCGCTGGCTCACTGACTGACTGGCTGGATCGTTCGCTCGTTTTACTTTCTGAAATGCTAAACACCGTCGCCACCCTTGCCTTTGTTCTCAATTTCTGCCGACTATTTCTCAAGCGTCGTTTCAAGCCCATCCTCGCGATTTCTTCGCCAAATTATGTTTCAAGCGTCGACAATTCGATTCGGAAATATTTCATTGGTAGTCGTGACCTCGCTTTTGCGTTTCGCTCGTTATTGCTAACAAAAAGTCGCGACTCTCTATTTTACTTGCTTTTGTACTTTGCAACATCGTTTTCTTTTTTATTTGAACTTTTGTTAGACGTCGTTGAGTTGTTTTAGAGATGATAATTGGAAAATGTTATGGTGATGTTACACGAGGGGAAGAAATGTAGATGATACAGTGAAAAAACAAGTGTTTTTGTAAAGATAAATCTAAGATACATTTATATAATAAAATTATATTACATATGTTGTAAAAAGTATTATGACATATTATTTGCTTATTTGATCATTGAACAATACGAAATCAAAAATCACAATGAAGAATTATTTTTTTCTAAAAGAATTGTATCAGCTTTTTTCTAACGTCCTTGATTCAATTAAATGATCAATGCGAGATCATTTTATATTATATTATGATATCTTAATTCAAGTTTTTACACAATCGATAAACCTTAAAATCCATTTCTCCGAGATCAGACATTTTTTTTTTTCATCTCTAGAGTATCTTGGGGCGAATAAATTTATTGCAATCCTTTGTTTCGCGTGCTTTACAGCAATTATAAATTTGAAAAAGACTTGCTTTAAAAGCGGCTTTACTCACGAGCTTTCGCATCGTAAACCACGCTACTTCGAATTCCTCGGTTTTGGAACTTCGCTGTACGTTTTTCAAACCAAAACGTACTTGTCCGTGGAATTTATCAAGTACTGTACGAATACAATTTGCTAACAAAAAAATCTTGCATTTTTAAAACAAAATTGTTTGAAACAGGGAACTTCCTTTATGCACTATTTTCGCTTGATTCTGTCTTAAAATTGCTTCGTAAAAATGACAACTCACTCGACTCAAGGGAACGTGATGTCAGACAAACTTAAGTTCATTTGTAGAAACCGACAGTCGAATTAAACGAATGTTAAATCAACTTCTGATTTGGTTCAACCAAGTCAGCTTGCTTTAAGCAAACTGTTTTTAAAGTGTACTTTGCTCGATCAAAAAACTCGCGAGACTCTTAGAAATTAACGCCCGGGTACAAAAGACGTTCCGTTTACTTCGCGAAACGTTCATCTCTTTCCTCTCGGACGTTTGCGTTCATTTATAATGCATAACAATACGCATTAAGTCTTTAGCGGCGTTTTATCTCTGTATCTGTAATTGAATTTTTAATTGGGATATGGTACTAGAAAGAAAATTAACTTTTTTTGTGAAATTTCAATGCGTCGTTCAAAGAGAAATCAGACTCAGTGAAATTAAATCGTATAAAATTAAAAAATCTCTTTTAAATGCCAGTAAAAAAAATTAAATTTCCTAAATTAATTAACCTACTGTAATTAAAGAAGGCCTGCCTCAAAAATTTTTTTCAATACACAATATTAATTGTTTATATTAAAGTAATGTCAATGTTGAGGAATCCGTCATCGAGGCTCCGCTATTTTCGAGGAAACGCTCCAGGTGATTTTGTTCACTCTGGCCTAGGCTTACCCTAGTTAACCTTTAAAGGCCTCTAATTACATTTAAGACTAAACCTGATGAATTTTTACTAAGAATAATTGTTTTATACTGTTTAAAAAAACAAAAATTATCTTATACATGAGAAAATTTGCGCAGCGATACGAATTGAGAAGGCGACTTTTCTCTTTGAAATAAAGCACAGTGTTCGAAAGTTAGAAGAAGAGCACTAGTTTGAGCGCCGGGCGATTACGAAAGCGCATTATCGAAATCAGGGTCGCGGAATGTTGAGAATAGATTGGCGCGGAGACAGACAGGCGACGGCGTGATCCGCATTTCCGGCGCTGTCGAGGTCGTGCGCCGGAACTCTGCGGATTTCTCGGGCTACGCCTCAGGATCCGGACTCGGATTCGCTCGGCGGCTTAATAAGCATAATAATATCCAGCGCGGGCCGCAAATGCGCTTGGCAGAAGCAAGTCCCGGCGCTTCCGTCGCAACTGCCGAATCGACCGATTACTCTCTGCGGATTTGCTTCCGTGTTCCGTGCGCTGGTCCACGGGGACGGATCGTTTGCCGCAGCGGCGCGCGGTTACGTTGATCCAAACTGAAAAGTTCTCTCAGTCTAATGTTGATTTTGCGATCAAGTTGTAACGAGAATAAGAATTTGCGAAGTTGCCGAGAAGCATTACTTTGGCTTTGACTTTCTGTAAATTGATTTGCGAAATATCAGTTTAACACGCTTGTGACAGTGAAACGAAATATGTAGAGTCAAACTTTCAAATAATTGGTGTCATCTGTTTTTATCAAACACGTCGATGAGTAGAAAAAGAGATGAATGTTGTACTGCATTATACATGATATATTTTATATAGTATATTGTATTAATATAAAATCATGGATGTGTAAACAAATGCAATTATTTAATATTCTCAGTTTAGCGTGAATTACAAATTATTTGCTGTAAAAGGAAAAGTAACAATTTTTCAACCAAAATTTTGCTGGCATAATTTGGAATGATTAGTGAAAATAATAAATTAGAATCTTTCAACTTTCTCCCGAACGCAACTTGTTCGATCTTTAAAAAAGTCCTTCGCAACTAATGAACCCAAATAGCCTGTAAGACACGCGCTTTTCCCTCCAAGCTTTCTATATATAGACCGCCCATAATGGCAAAATTTAAAATACCCTTCCCGCGTGCGCATCTTCGTGCGTAAACGAAGGCGTAATTGGACGAGGCACGAGCCACGTGGTTATTTACGAATCTTGAGGAAAGGCTCGCGCGGGCCGTCCGAGAGACGGCGACGAATGTCCCGAAATAACGACGTCCAGTGGTTATCATCTTCGCGCAGGGCCGAATTTTTTTGCCCGGGGCCCCTAAGTAAGCGTCTTATTAAAATTAAGTCCAAAAATGTATTTGCTTGTACATTACTATATAATTGCAAATTTCAAGGGAAAAGTTTCCCGTGGTTCTTGAAGAAAAAAAAATTAAAAAATGTTTTTGTCTACAATATATTGTACGTTGAAAAAGTCATATTGTACTATACATGTTGTATTCAATTCATATTATAATCGATAGAATGCAAATAACATTTCAAAAATTCGTAGGGTTATTTTCAATTTATCAATGTTGTCATTGATTTCTTAATGTTGCCAAGTTGTAGAGGGCGCATGAATCGTCTTAGCCCTACAAGGAACCTTGTAAGATCTCACAAGGCCTTGTAGGGTTTTGTGCCTACATTCTGTCTTGTGTTATTTTTGCTAGGGAAACAACATTTTAGTTACAGTTTGATAATCCTAAAAAATCCGTCCCTGTGCTCGCGTGGCGTGCGCGACTGTTCGCGTCTGATAACACTTTGCTTGGCACGACGAGCGCCGACCAACTAGTTCGGAAAATTTGGCGAAGTAGGTAACAAGCCAAACTTTCCCGGGGTTGTCTCACTCGCCCGATAATACTTCGTCCGAATTGAATTCGATGTTTGCTCGGCACCCGCCGGGCACAGAAGTCGCTGTTAAAAACAGCGACAAATATTTGCTTTGAATTGTCATAAGATCCCTAATCGACCGACAATCTTTCACCATGTCTAGTTTTCGTTTTTTGAAAATGCGCACTTTGAATCAAAATACTTTTATGATGAAAAATATTGCCTGCTGCCGCGTAAAGAAAAAACGTTTACTAGTTTGTAGTTTTAAAGTTGAAACGCTAGAAAATAATGGTTTTTAAATTTATTGTGGGTATAATTTAATTGTACAGTTTTTCCTGAAATTTTTATATCATTTTATTTTACATGTTTGATAACATTGTTCTTGTCCCATTCAACTGCGTGAAATAATTGATGCAATATATAAAAACTGAATTCAATCTTCAGACGACTTAGACTTTTTTTTCGATATTTTTCACATTTAATGTAATTATTATTAGATCGAATGACAAAAAGACAATGTTGCTTTTATGCCTTCGACGCAGTCTCAAGTAAAAAAAAAAAAAGTAACTAAAATTTTCTATGCTGAATAACTAGGTTAAATGAAAAATAAACTTATCTGAAGGAAGATTTCACTTCAAACCAACATAAAAATTAAATAAATAATTCAACGTTGCATTAATATTTAACGAAATTATTTTACCATTTCAATTAAAATGAATAAAAGCTATTTCCTCTTAAAAGACAGATTAACTTCTCAGATTATGCTCACCAAATTCTCTTCACAAGTACCGTGAACCCGAAATTTTACTGTTACGGACAAATGATGCGATTCTGTGAACAGCCAATAAGCGCAAGTCAGATATACAACTTTGTCGAATTAAATTTTACGATTCCCCGTTATCTGGTGGTTATAGTAAAACACTCGATAAAGTTAATTGAAAATTTTCACATTCGATAACGTAATCTTCGAAACACGACGACTGTAATAACAACGCAAACTGAGTATCAACTTCGAATTTCCCGCCAATGCGAAGAACACGTTGAATATTTCACTGAGAAAACAAAATTTTTATCCCAAGTGCTAACCCGATCCTGAAACTAGAAATATTTTTTGCAGATAATACAAACAAGATAAAAACACTTGATTTCGCCTCCACCCCCCCCCCCCCTTCGGCGTTCCTCATCAACGCTTTTAATTCTCTTTCCAAGTAAATCAACGCAATTAAACTTCATTTTGCTCGGCATAAATTATTCATCGCCGTTGCTTTATGCAAATGCAGTATTTTTATTGCGTTTTGTCGAGCGACGAAAAGGAAAGAAGTTCGGGATACTTTCGTTTGTCGCAGGAGTGGGGGGACGGAAGAAAGGGAGGCGCGCATCATTTGGCGCTTTTCTCGCAAGCCAAATGGCGCTCGCCTCGCGGTGCAACGTTAAGAGGGCGCACAAACGGGGGAGTCGCCTTTCACGCGAGGCCGATTGTCACTGAGCGATTGCACGCTTGTTGTTCCTGAGGCGCTCTGTCACTCGACAAACGACATTTGACAAATGACAAATCACGTCAAAGCAGACATTAATTTTCGCTCGAATTAAATGAGGATGGATGACGGGACGAAAAAGGAAAGCCAATGTATCATCGGTGCCGAGATTCGGGTATTAAATTCATTTTTTAATGAAAAGTCACTGGGGGGAATTTTAAAGCATTCACTTCAGTGGTTTTTGGGAGTTTGTGATATATTTGTTATATCGAGAGTTATTGAGAATTATTTTAATAATAACATTGTCGTCAATTTCACCACGTTTTTTAGCTGAGAATAATTTTAATTAAACAATTATTTGTAGCAAAAAAAAAAAGGATGAATTACATTCAATCTTTCAATTGTACTATTTCAATTATGAAATTCATGTAGGAAATTGTAAATACTTAAAACGCAATTTTAATATTGGACAGTCGTGCAATTTTATCGTTTGAGTAACAACTTTGTTACTGATTGTTATAACCCGAGGAACGAAAATTCGATAATAATATTGACACAAATTTATTATTTTATTAATATCAAAATTGCAGACCTTCATGCTTGACGTGACAAATAGTTTACATGTATAAAACTATCAAATCTGGCTTAATTCGTCAGATCGATAAAATATAAATAGAATACGTCTTCCACGATAAAACTTTTTCAGATAAAGGGTCAGTTTCACTTTTTCTTCGCAGTAGCTCTCGAAAGTTGACCTTTCGGAACAAATCCGAAGAAGCGTTTGTCCGAAATAACAAATGAACGAATCGCGTAGTTGTAAAAACTATTTCAACGAGCGATTGGTTAGTTTGCGTTGATACAACGTTGATTAGACGTCGTTAGTCAATTAGTCGGGGGCTGCGTGGGTGAATCGGACAATACTTGCTGCGATATGAAATCATTGTGACATTCATAGCATACACGATATCACGTGTGATAGGTACACTGGCGAATCCCACAATTGGCATTAGGAACCTTTACGTTCCGCGCGTAGCGATACTAAACTTAAGTGCTCGGTTCTTGGCAAACGCGACGGTACGTTGACAAAACGGTTTTAAAGGTACATTGTTGCAGTCGAAGTCTTTGCGTTGTCAAGTTATAAAAAACACTTTTTGTTTTTGCGGAAATGGTGCAGAATTTTTCAATATTGATACATACAATTGAAAAATGCATTTGATATACAAAATTTTTATTTATGATTAGATACTGTTCGGTCATTTCAAGATGTTTTAGATTATTCAATTAACAAATTTTAATTCGATGTTAACATAAAAAGGGTGTCAATACTGAATTTTTCAGTTGAAAGTTTAACTTGTTTTGTTTAACGAAAATATCCTTTTTTTTTCAATTAAATAACTTTTTTCTGCGAATTAAGAATTAAAAGATGGTACTCAGTCGATTTAACCGATTCAATTTCTCTCGGTCCATTGTTACTTGATTTAAATTTGTTGGAATTTAATTTTCACTGCATTTCAAGCGATCTTTACAATTGAACATTTTGAAACTGTTTGAAAAATCGTTACGCAGCGTTTGATTCATCACCTGTCTTTGCATTTTAAGGTCCCTATTTCCAGTGATTATTTGGTATTCGCTTCTCGCTGAAATTGTCATTTGTCATCCCGTGACCGCATTAACTGCTCGCAACGAACGTCAACGTGAAACTTTAAACTCGGAAATCAAATGACATTACGTGACGCTGATTTCCATCGATACTCCAAGAAAAATATTTGATTGAATCGACTAAATTATGGGGAGAATATTTGACCTACTTAATATATTGCTGATTTGCGCCAATACGAAACCAGAATGTATCATTTTTTGATTATGGAATAATGATGATTGTGTTATAATGAGTGATATGTGATGATCTGTGTGTACGTATGATGTTTATCAACAATATAAAAACTTCTCCAACTTTATGAAAATCGCCTCGTTTTTCAGACAATGCAGTAATTGTATTCAAAATAGTAATTGCAAAAAAATGATTTTATCAAATTAAAAAATATATTTATTGTTTTTAATTTTTGATAATTCGATTGTAACGAAAAAAAATGAGCACATATTTTGCAAAAATATTTTTTTGTCTTTTATCCAACTTAACATATTACTACACTAGATATTGGCCTTTTCTGTATAAGGATTCTTTTTCTTTTTTCAACTATTCAAAAAAAAGACAGACATGGGATACATTCTCCGAATTTCATTGTGTTTCGGGTCTTCTCGTATAAAGTTTGTCGCACGCGAGATACATTTTTGTCGCGAAAGTATCTGAAAACGAATGAAAAAGAAGGCGTGCTAGTCCGAAATACATGCGTTCGCGTATTGAGCTTGGAAAATAGCTCCTTTCGGACGAAGCGCGGACAAAAAAGTTGATACGCAATTCTCAAGTGACGCGCTGTATTTTGCCGCGCGTCTACAAAATGTCAAGGTGAAATGCACTGTTTTCATTATCAATTTTTCACTTCAACACGTTTCGCATGAATAGTTTACTTTTCAAAACATTTTCGAAATAATGCAATTTGTTTTATAAATTGATATCAGTTCTCAGTTTTTTTTTTATATAAAACATGATAATGTTTCAGTTAGTTTAGTTAATTCAAGTCATAATGATTTCATTTAAACATTGTTTAATGCCAAACTAACGTAAATGCATCGACTTATAAATATCGCTTGCTGGGAATTAAAAAATTTATCATCTTGACATATTTTTATTTTCATCCAACATTGCAATTTTCCCCCTCATATTTTAAAACACATTACGACAATCTGTTATGTTCAGAGCATACGAATCGCAATACTTTATAACAATTAAAACCAAAAAAAGCAAAATAAGAAGAACGCTGCACTTTGCGGAAGCAACGAAAATAAATGCGTTGCGCGTTTTACTTTTAACTTCCACGCTGCGCCTTATATTGCAAAATTAGCTTTTAAATAACATCTCGCCGCAAAATTAGGTCGATCCGTGTTTCTTTCATAGACTCGTTTGTCAGTCCATACACAATGCTCTTTACAACAAATCGATATTAAGTATATAATCAGTTCCGATCGTTCATTAATTCGCTAACGCGAAAGGAAACTTGTTGAAATGAAATCCGATCTTATTCTATTAGTTCGAAGCTGTCATCTTGATTCCCAGAAACCGTCGTTAATTTAAAATTGCATCGGCGCGCCAGTTTTCGCAAACAATGGCACGAATCGTCGAATGGTGCGAAAATTTTCCAGCGACGAAGGCACTTTTCACTGCGAAATGTCAATAAAAACATTACGTCGTCCAGTGGAAGAGCGACTTTCCGTCTTTGTTGTCACTTTTATCGTATATTAAAAGCCATTTTTATGACCGAATCGATGCATTTTTGCACTTTCGTACGGGGCGCGCGCATTAAACGGTCTTGCTCGTAGATATGCCCCCCTCCCCCTACGTCCTTTAATCCTCGTCTACTCAAGCGCGCCGCGTGACGAACGCTGCGAGTTTGACATTCGCATCAGAAGTGTGCCGATTAATCGCCTCGAGGCTCCCCTACACTCTTTTCCAAAAACGACAACCAAGCGCATTGGCGATTTAATCTCCGTCGCTCAACGTTCTCCGAGTAATCGCATCTCGCGATCCACGATTTTCCTTAGCCAATACCCGACGCGCAATTTAAACGGGGAAATATAATTGACAAAGAAAAATTGGGTAGTCGCGATAATTGTAATAAATTTCTTGCCGTAAATCTCGCACGGTGAAGACGCCGTTTTGTCGAATTCGGAAATTCGCGTCTTTTGCAGAAGACTCGCCAGTGTTTTTTCGCGGGAAACAGCCGATCGATTTCCTCTGACGCTTCATAAAATTGCTAACAAAAAGGGCAAATTTTATGGTATCATTTTTCTCGGCGGCGTATCGCGCCGTAAATCCACGGTTATCGCGCTGCGACCGAGCACTTTTCTTACGGAATCGCGGCGAGGCCGCAGCGATAATACTGCCGCGCTTTCGTTTGAATTTTTGGCAAGATTCGGCGATGCATTCTTAAAAAACGGACCTTCGCTGTTATGCGTTTGGTAATAAGTTTTGGTCGTAAGTTTTTTGGCACTACTTCTGTAAACCAGACTTATCTGTTAGAGCATTTTCGAAAAAAAAACAAGAATCAATTACGACGCCCGATTTCGTTTGTTCCGTGCCACGTAACACAATTTCCATAATTAATTCAGATTCGTTTGGCTCGCGGAAATACCGCAATTCAACTGCTGCTTCTGCGATCGTTGAAGTTATTATTTGCGAAACGTAACAACGTTCGGTCAATTGAACGAATTGCAAATTTAATGTTCGACTCGCTGACCAATTCGATGAGTTGGTCGTGAAAAAGAATTGCTCGGTTAATTGAGCGACGCGTTTAATATGACGGCAGAATAGGCAAACGAGAGCGACAATTAAGGCTGTTAATTCAACAATCATCCGTTTGTTCCGTCAGATTGTTTTTGTGCCTTGCAACAAAGTAGCGATGATGACACAAAGTTTCGGGCGAAAGCTATTTTAACTTTGCCGGCCGATTAATAACGTTGTAACGCAACGCGAAATTCGTTTGAAGCAATCAAGCAATTAAGAAAAGTAACACAATCTATAATTAACCCCGGTGACACTTGACATAAAAATGTCAGTCGAAAACTAATATCACGGCAGCGCGCGAAGAGAAAAACCTGCCTGTCATGCTGAGTTTATTGTCAAGCTGTAAAAAATGAACGAGAAAAATGTAATAAACTCTTAATACCTTATTCCCGAAGAATTAATTAATCATCGTCGGGATATAATTAAAATTGTTGAATTTTTTATAACATTTTGTGCACGTTTTTCTACTTTGCTTCGATTTTGACAGTCGGTTTTGATTTGATCGTAATCAGTTTTTATTGTAATAAACAATTAAACTTTTAAAGATGAAAACAAACAAAAATGTCGTCGATTTGTTTTGATTTTCGGTTTTCATTAATCGTCAATGTCGGTTGTCGAATTCGAAAAAGGGAAAAAAACTGACATATGGAAACACAACCGCAAAAACAATTAAAACACGGGAACGAGGAAAACAAACACGATTGAAAAGCCAAAAAACAAACGATATTGATCCTCTGGAACAATAAATAAACTTATTTGTTTGTTTTTAAGTTGTTTTTCAATTCGAAAAGTTTCAACTATGTAACGATTAATAAATAAATTTAAGAAAAAATGAATCTTGAACGGTATTTCCAATCCATAAAAACGATAAAGAAAAATATACTATATTAAATTATATGATTCGATTCGCGGATGGCAAAGTTTTGAGTTTAAATACTAAATATTTTGATAAGTTTTAAAAAAATAACAACGTTTTGATAAGTTTTAAAAAAATAACAACGTTTTGATAAGTTTTGCAATAATAACGATAATAAAAATGAAGTTTTTGTATAATAAGTTCTGTTTAAACAGTAAAACATGAATTTTTTGTGAGTGTACATTTATCGGTGAAATATGCGTGTTTCGCGCGGAGAAATTCACGAAAATTACGACATAAATATCGAGCAATCCGACCACTGACAAGTGGTCAAACAAATGTTCAAAGAAGTCTTTAGAAAACGTTTCCGCGAGAATCGTTTCAAATACAAACGAAATGTCAACATAAAACAGGTACCGTTTGAGATAAAAATTAACTTTACGTGAAATAACAAAATCCGCGAAAATTATTAATCAATTGAAAATTGTTATGATTACTTTTACAACATATGTGAACAGAATTATACAAATTACAACGTTGATAGTGAAAAACATTAATTATAAGTCCAAATCGGTGGAATTTCATTATTTGAATAAGGTTCTTTAT
>JABFOV010005839.1:0-11466 GCA_022817685.1 Aradophagus sp. ZL-2020
GTTATACACTTATATATTAATGCAAATTTATAAAGTTAACATTTATATTTCAATTAATAATATTATTATTAACATTTGTTAATTTTCATTAAATATTGTTTAGAGATCAAAAGTAAAATCGAAAATGTGGGAAAAATGACTTACTAAAATACGCCGAAGTACCGCTAACAAAATTCGATGGAGAACTTAATTATATACGATGTTTTATCTTAGTCGTAGGCGGTCTTCTATCAGTTCCAAAGTTTATCAGTCATCCTTTGATAGTAAATTCTCTTGGAAAGCTAACAAAGTTTTCATTCATTCATTTACTCTCTGAAATTAGAAACAACAAAATAAGCCAAAGAAGACGTTTCAAATTCGGGTGACTAATTTGAATCTAATCGGCCAAATTGTTAAGCATCTTTTCAAATAAGCATTTACGAGTGAACCGGGAACAGCGAAACGAGGCCGACAAAGAAAATGCATTTTCTTAAACTATTTCTTCGTGAGATATTCAAAGGCTTTTATGAACCATAAAAGTAAACGTTCTTTAAATACCCTGATGTATGAAAAAGACCCGAGGCTCCCGAGCAACAGTCGTTGTTGGTCGGGCAGACCAATTAAAATGAAAAGTCATTGACGCTCTCTCGTTATAATTGTTCAGCCTTAAGAACAACAAACTATTAAACAATGAAAATTTAAATTTCAAAAACTTTTCCCCGCAACTTTTAATTGCAATATAAATAACGAGCTTTGTCTAATAAAAATATCTATATATTAAAAAAAAAAGAATATAAAAGTAAAAATATAATATAAAAGTTAAAATATTTGTCCTTATGCTTATTTTCTTTTCAAAGATTCATAAAATTTTAAAGTAACTAAAGTATTAAAAAACTTTGAAATTTTGAAGACAATGTAATTTTAAAAATGCGTATTATTTATTTATTAAAAAAGTTAATCAATTTTTTGCATTAAATTATTATTAATTTACAAATAAAGTCAATATGTTTGTTTCTTTAAAAACGGTAGCTTGAAAGGTCCAGTTCATTGATGAAAATATTCATGATTCCATGTGTCCGCTTCAAAGAACTCTTCCAAATTTTTACACAATGTTCACGAGCCGCGCCGTGTGATTTTCGAGTGAAGCCCACACATCTGGAGCGCAGGCCGCATTTCGAGCGCGCCCTCCGTAACATTCTTATGACCCAAAAAAACAACAGATTAAACGCACAAAGATATAATATAGGAAGGCGCAAAGCAGATAAAACGCGAGGATGAAAGAAGAATAAAAAAGGAATTATTTTAACGTAACGTGTTACTCGTATTAGCATGCTCTTTGGAAATTGTCTCAATTCACGAGATAATGTTAATTATGAGTGAGAGAAACGATGACTTTTAGGGCCTGAAACGGCAAGAAAACGAGCAAAGAAAGTTTTTCGTCTTTCAATTTATTTGTGTGTTTCAATTATTTAATTCGAAATCTTAGCTTAATTTTTTTTCCTAATTATTCTAATTAAAGAAGATTTAACAGATTTTTTGTGCAACTGAAGCAGTACAATTTTTTTTTTAATTTTTCAGACAAATATACACAAAAAAGCGTTTATCGAATTAATTGAATTAGAGTACGATTCAATCGATCATAGTATGTTTGAACGAATTATGATATACTAATAAAGATTATGGTATTCTTGAACACATTTTATATACTACTTATTTTTTAAGTAAAATCTACTTGATCCATAATGGTATTTTCGTCAGTATTAATTAAATTATTACTAATAATTCAAAGTGAATTAGAAATAGAAAAAGTAAAAAAGAAAATTGTTTTTCAGGAGTTTCATGTGGCATACGTATATATTCGCATGGGCAATTCGCCACGACCGGGACTGTGGGTTTTAGAAAAATCATCAGATTACGGTAAAACCTGGTCACCCTGGCAATACTTTTCGGATTCGGCAAGCGACTGCATGACCTATTTCAACGTGGACAGCCACCAGCCGATCATCCGCGACGACAGCGTAATTTGCACGACCGAATACTCGAAGATCGTGCCGCTCGAAGGCGGCGAAATACCGATCTCGATTCTCAACAATCGTCCATCAGCCAAGAATTACTTTAATTCGACTACGTTACAAGAATGGACCCGAGCTACGAACGTGCGATTTCGATTCCTCCGGACAAAGAATTTGCTCGGACATCTGATGTCTGTCGCGCGCGAAGATCCAACAGTAACCAGACGGGTATGCTTGTAAATTGTTATTTCAATATCTTGACTTCATCACTTCCTGTCTCGTCTTCGACGAGGGTTTCGATGAGTGACTGAAATAGACACAGAATTGTAATACTCACGTATTAAGGCACTTTGTCGATATAGTGTTAATAACATGTTTGGAATACCTCGACGGAAGTAATTATGTGTGATGAAATAATTTGTAAATTAAAACATTTAATATTCCAGGTGCGCAAAATAACATTTTGCACACCAGTGAGAAAACTGAATATTTTGGTAAAATGTTTTTATCACATGATTGCTAGTTATGAAGTACTTTATTATAAGGGTGAGGTAAAATTCTTTCATATCTCTCTAATAAAAATGGCCATTTCTGACATGTGATGACGTTAATGGTAGAAAATAGATACTTTTTTCGATTATAGTATAAGTTTCATAACAAGTTTTTAGAATTTATAAAGTTTTTTTAAACGGATAAATAATTGTATATGGATTAATTAATACGTGGATCAATGATTTCATGTAATTTGCAGTACTTTTACTCAATAAAAGACATTAGCATCGGAGGAAGATGCATGTGCAATGGCCACGCCGATACTTGTGATATCCAGGATCCAAATGTACCAAAGAAACTCGTTTGTAGATGTCAACATAATACTTGCGGGCCTCAGTGCGCAACTTGCTGTAAAGGATTCGAGCAGAAAAAGTGGCGACAGTCCACAGCTTTCAAGAAATTTGTTTGTGAACGCAAGTACTCTATTCATGTATTTCTTTTTCGACAACTATTATAATATCATGTTGATCTGATACCAATTGTCAGCTTATGAAGGCAATAATAATGACGGAAATTTATATTTCCAATTTTAGCTTGCAACTGTTTCGGCCATTCGGACGAATGTATCTATGATCCCGAAGTCGATGAAAAACTATTGTCTCTGGATATTCATGGAAATTATGATGGAGGTGGTGTTTGTAAAAATTGTCGCGATAACACTGAAGGAATTAATTGTAACCGGTGCAAAGCTAAATTCTATCGGCCAAGCAATAAGCAGTTGAATGATACAGACGTCTGTCAACGTATGTTCAATATTACATATTATTAATAAATTATACAGCCATAAAAATAAATAATATGAAACATTACATGAAACTGTAATTAAAAAAACTCAAAGTAAAAATACACTATAGTAATTTGAATCTTAATTCATTTAGCTTGCAACTGTGACTTTTTCTATTCGACCGGAAATTGCGCTGATTCGACCGGAAAATGCGAGTGCCGACCCGAATTCACGCCACCGAATTGCGATTCTTGCAATTACGGGTATTTCGGTTATCCAAAGTGTCGGCCTTGCGAATGCAACCTCAAAGGAACTAACGGTTACCACTGCGAAGCAACGGCTGGATCTTGTCCTTGCAAAGAAAATTATTCTGGGCGTTATTGCAACGAGTGTGCTCCAGGCTATTACAATTTCCCCGACTGTATACGTAAGGACCAATAATAGAATTGAACTTAGTTATATTCCTCATTTTTTTATTATAGTCTAAAGTTAACATTTTGTAATGTTCATAGCTTGCGACTGTAATTCTGTTGGTTCACTTAACAACATCTGTCATATGGAATCTGGTAATTGTACGTGTAGAAACAATTATGGTGGAAGAGCCTGTGATATGTGTGAAAATGGATATTACAGCTATCCATCTTGTACATGTACGTATTTTTACATATATTGTTATAGTATTAATATAAACGTTTTACTCATGTTTTTCTAATCAAGTAAAATATTCTAATTTATTTTTCATACCATTTAACTTGCGCAGTTTTGTATCCATAATTTTAAGCACTGCAGTTCCAACTGGTCGGAAGTGTTTCTTTTATTTAAAACAATTCTAATATATTAAAATATTTAATATTTTCAGACTGTAATTGCGACAATCGTGGAACCGAGCCAGGAGTTTGCGACAAAGAGGATGGCAAGTGTTTGTGCAAAGAAGGATATGGTGGTACACGGTGCGACCAATGTCTGGCTGGTTACTATGGTTATCCAAATTGCAGACCTTGTAATTGTAGCACCATTGGTTCATCTTCCATTGGTTGCGACGCCACCGGTAAATGCTCTTGCCTGGTCAACTTTGCGGGAAAAACTTGTGATCAATGCAGTCCAGGCTATTTCATGTATCCTGAGTGTATAAGTAAGTATTACATTTTGCAAATGAACGAAAAATTCAAGTTTTATAACTCATTTTATTTAATTCATTTTTAATTTTGAAAAGATAACAAATTTTGCAGAATAAATAATTTGATTAACAATTTCAATTGATATTTCAAAATATAATAAATTAATAAAAATATGGAATTTCAACAAACGTAATTTATTTTTAGGCTGTAATTGTGACAGTCACGGGTCCATAGGAATTTCATGTGATTTAGAAGGCCACTGTCAGTGTCGCGAGAATTTTGATGGCGATAGGTGTGACCAATGCAAAGAAGGCTTTTATAATTTCCCTACTTGCGAAGGTTGTAATTGTGACCCCGCTGGCGTACCTGCCTCATTTCAGGGATGCGGTTCTTTACCCCCAGGTGAACTTTGCCAGTGCAAAGATCGCGTGGAGGGGAGAATTTGTAACAGCTGCAAACCTCTCTTCTGGAACCTGCAGGCCTCGAATCCTTACGGCTGTGAAGGTAACACTTTTAACATCTCAATTAAAATATTTAAACCATTCCAATTTTAAAAACCACTTTTTTGAAACTTCTAGAATGTCGATGCAATATTCCTGGCGTTATTGGCAGCATTGGAGAATGCGACTCCAAAACTGGACAGTGTATTTGCAAACCCAAAGTAACTGATAGAAGTTGTTCCCAATGTAAAGATGGAACATACAATCTTCAGGAAAACAATCTTTTTGGATGTTCAGGTAATTGAACGAGTATGAAATTTTCGTTCAAAGTCACAACACCTTGTTTCTCTTCAATAAATAATAAATAATTTTAGAATGCGCTTGTGACATTGGTGGATCAACTAGCCCAATTTGTGACAAAGAGACTGGTCAGTGTCCTTGTCAACCTCGAGTAACTGGACTTACCTGCAAGGATCCGTTACAAGCTCACTACTTCCCGACATTATATCAGTTCCAATATGAAGCTGAGAACAGTAGAACTCCGAGTAACAATCCAGTACGATATGGTTTTGAGGAGGATCTGTTCCCAGGCTTTAGTTGGAAAGGCTACGCAGTGTTTTCTAATCTACAGGATGAAATCATCCATGACGTCGATATTCACAAACCATCATTGTACCGTATGGTGTTGCGCTATGTAAATCCAAATAGCGAAGCTATTCTTGGAAGCATTACCATTACTCCAGACAATCCAACAGATATTCAACAAAAGTTCAAAGTTCTTTTTAAACCAACAACTACACCGTCATTTGTGACCGTGGCAGGTCCACATGGAAATTTGCCATCTGCCATGGTAATGAATCCAGGTCATTGGACTGTTGAAATCAGTACAAAAAAGAGCTTGTTTCTGGATTACATAGTATTACTTCCATCGGAATACTACGAAGCAACTCTTTTAACTCAAGACGTCAATATTCCTTGTCAGATTGGTTTTCAGGGATTATGTAGACATTACGCATATCCTACGTTGAAGAACTTTGACTCGGTGTTAGGCACTGGTGGCTTTGTCAACCAGAACAACTTGAGAACTCCGTTATTGGAGTACTTCAAAGACCGCGAAGCCTTAAGAATTATTGGAGAGGATGAAATGCCGTTGATCAATGACCAGCAAAATCGTATTCATTTTGAACTTCGAGTTTCCAAACCAGGACCATATGTATTAGTATTAACTTATTTCACTGACAAAGACCAGGATAACACAAATACGGTTCTCGTGGAAATCAACGGCGACGGCAAAGGAAAAGTGACACTGTATCCATGCAGGTACACTAGTCTATGTCGGCAAGTCGTCACTGATGTGCACGGTAAAGTGGCTTTGCACAACTTTTCCACTAATTACGTGAGCTTAATTTTAACTGCTGAGCCGAATACCAATGCTGCCATTAAATCCATCGTGGCTATACCTCAAGACAAGTGGTCATTAGATTATCTCAAACCAAAGTCAATTTGCGTACGTAATAATGGAGAATGTGTACCAAGCACCTTCTCAGGGGCTCCAGATGCTAAAAAGATCGAATTTGAGACTATTGGAGAAGTACTAAACGTAGGTTATACAACAGTACCAGAGATTTATGACAAAGCAGCTAAATTTATAAAGTTAGATGAAGGTAATACTATGATTGATGTACCAGCTAAAGTGCCGCGACCTGGAGATTATGTTTTTATCATCCAATACTATCAGTCACATTATCCAGAATATGAATTAGACGTTCTTGTACAGAATGGTAAGTTCTATGAGGCTAAAGTAGCAGTACCGCATTGTCCGAGTAACAGTGGTTGTCGCAGCATCGTCCAGCAGTTAGATGGCAACACCAAGTTCCAGTTAATTGAGAATTTCGTGATTACGTTAAAAGAAAACGCGGCTCGCAGTATATGGCTTGACTACATCCTAGTAATTCCTGCTGAGCTATATAATGAGAAAGTGCTGCAGAAGATGCAATTTGATAGAACAGAGGAGTTCATTAAAAAATGTGGCAACAATCATTTCTACATCAGCGTTAATGAAACTGGATTCTGTCGTGATTCTGTATTTTCGTTAACTGCTCATTACAACAATCGTGCGCTACCTTGTGCTTGCGACATTGATGGTACGACCAGTTTTGAATGTGAAAAGTTTGGCGGTCAATGTCCGTGTAAGCCCAATATCATTGGCAGGAGATGCGAAATTTGTAAGACTGGATTTTATGGGTTCCCGAATTGCAAGCCTTGCGATTGTCCAAAATCGGCTATCTGCGAACCAGAACTTGGTAAACAATTCAACTTTACGCACTTTAAGAACCATTTTTATTGATTAAAATTTATTATTAATTCATATAGTGATCTCAAGGATGTTAATCATGTTAATATAAAAAAAAACAAGATTTTTTTTTGAGACAATGAATTTATTTTCAAAACTGTACAAATGTAAACATTTTGAGTTTCATGGGGAAATTTTTTCAGACCTATATATATATTGTTGATCAAATGTGACATTTCGCAATAATCTTAAATAAAATTGCAAGTAGTTTCTTTTTTTTAAATAAATTCTGGCTTAAATTAATTAGTTAAAATATCAATATTCTAGGAACTTGCATGTGTCCTCCACGAGTAACTGGAGAGCTTTGCGATGAATGTGAGCCCGGAACATATGGTTTCCATCCAATACTTGGATGCGAAGAATGCAATTGCTCGCCGTTGGGTGTAATAGCTGGCAACGTTCAGTGCGATCTATTTAATGGAACTTGTAATTGTAAAGAAAACGTTGTTGGACGACAATGCGACAAATGTCAACCTGGATATTCGCAGTTCCCGTATTGTGAGCGCTGTGATTGTGATTTACGTGGAACAACCGATAACATTTGTGACCAGCATACCGCGGAATGTTTCTGTAAACCAAACGTACAAGGTCTGGCTTGTGATATTTGTAAGGAAGGAACTTTTGATCTGAGGGAAAATAATGAAGAAGGATGCAGTAAATGTTTCTGTTTCGGAAAAACCACTCGATGCGTTTCTGCGAAACTTTACAGAACTTACATTATGGACATGTCTGAATGGGGAGCGGTTATTGTGAATGATAGAACGGGTGAAATATCCATTTGTAAGTAAAAAAAACCTGGTAAATAAATTTTATTACAATTAGTTTATTTTTAATTAGCTTACATTTAAAATTAATTAAGTTGAGCTCGTTTAAAGTAATAATGCAAAAATATATTTTTAGTTGAAGAAGAACCAAGAGATGTCAATGAGACCAGCATAGTTTTGGATCTGATTGTGAATAAGAATTCGAATAATGTGACATACTTCTCAGCTCCGGAAGCCTACTTGAACAAGAAGTTAACATCTTATGGAGGTTTACTCAATTATACAGTTCATTATTCCACCGATTTATTTGGCGAAGCTGTCAGTGGTGCTGATGTCATTTTGCAAGGAACAGATACAATGTTAATTTATTACAGTGATGAACAGCCTCCATCTTATGTGAATTTTGAATTATCTATGGAGCTTGTTGAAGAGAATTTCGTAACAATCAATAGGATGCCTGCTACGAGAGAACAATTGATCGTTGTATTAGAAAATTTGAAGGGCTTGTATATTCGTGCAAGCTATTTCAATCCCACAGTTGCAGCAGTGTAAGTAATACATAATTATAAGTTTTTTTGAAGTTGGAAGATCTAGAAATTAGAGTAATTAGAAAATTTTTAAACTAATTTGACTCAAATGTTAAACTTGACTTAAATTTACGTTTTTCTAACGTTGTATTTAATTTTTATATTTGTCAACAGACTATCATACGTAACACTTGATGTAACTACAGAAACATGGTCTCGGGAAAGTAGTCTGGCTAGCAGTGTAGAACAATGTCAGTGTCCACCTAATTACCAAGGTTACTCTTGTGAAGAGTGTGCACCAGGATACTACAGAGTAAAATCTGGTCCATATGGTGGTTATTGCGTTAGGTGTCAATGCAATGGACACTCGGATAGTTGCGATGTTAACACTGGTGTTTGCTATGTGAGTACACTTAATATTAACAAGACGAATAGTTCATTAAATCGTATTTCAGCGTTTCATCACAATGATTGTGATTCATCTTAGTCATCATTTTCAGTAATCAACAAAATATCAAATAAAAGTCTGTTCTCATATCCAGAAAAATAAATAGACAAATTACATTGTAAATGAATAATTAAACACATGTTTTTTCACAGGACTGTAAAAATGGAACAACCGGAGACCATTGCGAATTATGTGAAATAGGATATTATGGTAACGCAACTATAGGAACACCATCTGACTGTTTAATCTGTGCCTGTCCATTACCAATAGCGTCCAATAACTTTGCCACAGGATGTCAGGTAACAAAAAAAAATTAATTAATAAAATACAATTTTTTGCAAGATCCAATGTTGATTTAAATAAAATGAATTGTAATTCCTTAGGTTAGTGACGATGGCAGCAGAATTAGCTGCGAGTGTATGCAGGGCTACTACGGTGCACGTTGCGAATCCTGTGCCGCTGGCTATTTTGGCGAACCAGAAGTTTATGGCGACTTTTGCAAGCCGTGTGAATGTTCTGGAAATATAGACACCAATGAGATTGGTTCCTGCGACTCTATCACTGGCGAGTGCTTGCATTGTTTAAATAACACCTATGGCGAAGCTTGCAACCTTTGTGCTCCAGGCTTTTTTGGTGACGCCGTTGAACGCAAAGACTGTCAGAGTTGTTTATGCGATAGATGTGGAATGGAACGCTGTGATAATCGAGATGGCCTGTGCGAATGTAAAGAAAACGTTGTTGGTGAAAAGTGCGACCGGTGCATTGACAATCACTATGGTTTCAAAACTTGCAATGGCTGCAAGGCGTGCAACTGCGGCCTCGCGTCAGAAAGCACACAGTGTGACGATGACACTGGACAATGTCGCTGCAAACCTGGTGTCACTGGAAGAATGTGTGACAGATGTATTGCGGGATATTGGAATTATGGATCTGAGGGTTGTATATGTAAGTCATTCTGAATGTTTCATTAATCATTAACGTTACATCATATTTCCTAAAATTCCCTGAAATTGTTTGTAGAAATTTTGAATATATACATGGTAAAATCAAGTTAGAAGATTAACAACATTTAATAAATTAATCTTGTTTAAGCTTGTGGATGCAATACTGGCTATTCAGTAGGCGCGTCATGCGACACTCAAACTGGCCAGTGTACTTGTTTACCAGGAGTAATTGGAGAAAAATGCGACCACTGTCCATATCGTTATGTACTCATTGAAGGCGACGGTTGCTTCGAATGCGATTCCTGCATACATGATCTCCTAGACGTTACCGATGAACTGTCTGAAGTGCTTAATCCAGTATTTACAGAATTCGATGTTAGTTAAATTTATTTGTACTACGAACACAATAACAAATTTTTCATCAATAATATAATTAATCTGATCAGCTTTATACTTTTACTAATATAATTACTTGTTTGTTGTAAACTCTAGGCCGTAGCAGATTCTTACTTTACAAACCAAAGACTTAAGTTCATTAATGATACTGTTAACAAACTCTACCCAGAGGTCAACCTTTTGGACCCACATCCCGTTAACTTTGTGCCTCTTCAAGAAAAGATACAAAACTTGGAGAGCAAGGTGTTTAATCAACGTCGTAGAGCTGAATTCCTCAAAGAGGATAGCATGGTATCAAAAAACAAATCAGAAAATATTTTAGAAGACATGAACGATTTAGACAAGGATGTGATTAATGAGATGGATTTTGCGCGCGGTGTCGTAATGGGAGTTCGTTCCTTGGTAATGAACATGGAAAGCGGCAATGGTGCTCAAGTCGATGATGCTCTCAAAGAAGCGAACGATATTCGTAAAAAGATCAAGCAAGTTTCATTTACTCTTTACCGAGACATGGCGACCGATCAACTAAACAACGCTAATGTCCTTGTATCAGAAATGGAGGAGTATAACTTGCCAGTGGAGAATCTGAGTTCTGAAGCTGATGAGGTAGACTCGAAAATTAAAAACTTTACTGTAAAAATTGACGATATGTATGACATCATCGAGAGGGCACGCAAATTATCAGAAGAAGTCGAAACTTTGAATCGAGAAAATAAGAAAGCAGTTGAAAAGGGTAACTTCAACACAGTGAAAAATACCACTTTAGAAGCTCAAGAGGATTTAGAAGCTGGTGAAAGTCTTAATGAAGAGGCAAAAAAACTGTTGACTGCATCAGAACTAGATTTGATGAACTTAAGTATGATAAACTCTGAATAAATTTGCTTTTGATTTACTAAATTTGCATGGTACTTATTGTATTTATTTTCAGAGAACCTCCCGACAGTCGATGACGCCTCAAATCAATTGAACGAAACTATCATGCAAAACGATAACATGTTGTTAGATGTTCTGGAGAAGGTTCCTTTAGCTACAGCCCATGCTGCGAGTTTATACAATAGGTCCATTGTTCTGGACAATATGTTGAACGAAACAAGAAACACTGGTGCCGTTAGAGCTGTGGGAGTTTATAAAGACATTCAAAACGCTATTAATACAGCTAAAGCTGATAGTTGGCAAGCTACTGAGGCACAGGCTAGTACAGCACAAATG
>JABFOV010005841.1:0-11464 GCA_022817685.1 Aradophagus sp. ZL-2020
CAAGAGAATGTAATTTTTCTCTTTAAGCCTAACATGAAAAATTAATAAAAAAAATAATAATAATAATAGTTAAATTAATAACTAATGAAAGAAGTTAAAATGGTAATATTAAAATTTAGGTTTATGATTGTGAAATTTGATTTAAATTTTATATACAACTGTGACAATATGATCGAAAGAAATATAACCTACAAATTAATTTAACTGGAAATTTATTTTTATACCTAGGTGATTTTAAGTCCAGAATCTTTGCAGTAATTGGAAAATATTACTTTACTTTATTGTAGTCGAGAAATTAAATAAAAAAATGACTACAGAAAAACCAATAGCAGAAAGTACTACTCCTATATTAGTTATGGACCAAGGTTCCAGTACTTGTAAATTTGGATTCGCTGATGCAGATACACCTCAAGTATTTCCAACTTGCTATGGTAACCATAATGAACAGTTATTACCTGAATGTGACACATATTCTAAGATATATTACTGTCATGACACCAAAATACACTCAGCATCGATTGCTTTGAAATATCCCATAGATAGAAGCGTGGTCACTGACTGGAACAGTCTTAAAGATATTTGGTCTCATATGTATACTAGTCTCAATATTGATTCCACACAGTTTCCAATCTTGATAGCTGAGTCGTATTTAAATCCAAAGGTTAATCGGGGAAAGATTACAGAAATCATGTTCGAGTCAATGGATGTACCTGCACTGCAAATCGCAATAAGAAGCGTTTTGTCGTTATTGAGTACAGGGAAAACGAGTGGAATGATTGTTAACAGTGGACATGGATTTACTGATATTACACCATTTTATGATGGTAAAGTATCTAGAATTACTGCCATTTAATTTAATTTTGAATTATTTGGGATATACTTTTTTTTTTAGTTGAAATAAATATAAAAAATTACGTATGTCTTTTTAAGTTAATTTGGATATTGCTTTAAAATATACATTCATATAATTAGAAAATCTTTTAAACGTAAATTTTATTAAATTTTAGACTGAAACAAGTTTTAACCAATAAAATAAGACTGAAAAACTTAAATAACAAAGTAATTGATTTTTTTATAAGTTAATACTCTCCTTCGTCACACACACACACACACACACACACACACACACACACACACACACACACCTATATATGCAATGCACTGCGAGCCTTACTTATGACGATTCGCAACGTTAGCGAGAGAGAGGGTTAAATTAAATTACAAACGTCATTTTTTACTTTGAATAAGATCAATACAATATTAAAAACTGATTTTAAATTTCAGGGTATGCGTTTCCTTTTGCTATGAAAAGGTTTTCAGTAGCTGGTCAAGACATCACAGATTCTTTGAAACTTCGGTTATGTCAACGAGGTCTCTACTTTGAAACGGCCCATGAGATAGAGGTGGTGAATTTAATAAAGGAACAACATTGTTACGTTTTCCTTGGTAACGACTGCATGAAGACTGATGAAGAAATTAAATATGAACTGCCTGATGGTAAAATCATTAATCTTGGTAATAAAAGATTCATCAGCCCAGAAGCTCTTTTTGACCCACTCATAATAGGAAAAGACATGGCAGGTATTCACAATGTGATCTACGACTTGACTCGTAAATGTAGTATTGAAATCAGGAAATTGTTGCTTGAAAATATTTTTTTGACGGGAGGAACCAGTACACTTCCAAATCTGCCTAAGAGACTAGAGAGCGAAATCAAAAGTTTAATTCCAAGGGATTATAAAAACGTCAGTGTTAAAACATTTTTGGCAGACAAACATTCGGCTTGGGTGGGAGGTTCAATGTTGGCAAAGTTTAGTAATTTTACTGACAAATGTATATCACGAGAGCAATATAATGAATGTGGTTCGGACTTTGTTTACGATTATTTCTTCTGATTTTGATTGACTGATTAATTAAAAATTTAATATTGCCTTTAAAGTTGTATGTATCATTTTGATAATTATCATTTATATTCATTAAGTATTGAATAATTTATTTCATTAATTTAATAGACTTTGCTTATAGCAATTTTTTGATTTTTTATCAAAAGTTATTGTATATAAATTGGAAACTAATATTAAATTAACTTTGCAAAGTAAAGATATGTAGTAAATATATAGAAGATGATACAGAAAAATTAATCAATTTTAACTAGATATAGTTAAATGTTTGTAAAGTAGATTTAAATGATTTGCGTCACACTCGAGAAATACAAAATAAATTAAATTAGTATGGACATTAAGTGAAAATGTAAGAAAAAATATTTGTATCAACATTTTTTACATGATGTAGCTTGAACTTTTGTGTATTAAGCACGAATTCAGTACATGTGTTTAACTTTCATAAATTTATACACATTTCTATATTTGTAATATTGTCTAATAAAGTAACACTAATGTATGTATATATTATTTCTTTTTTTTTACATTTTTAAAAGAAAGTTTAGTTCCCTCGAAGAGAAAAATTATATTAATCATCAATTATGTACATTTTGCATTATATAAAATCATCTTGGAAATACAATACAAAAATTGTATTCTATCGATGCAACTTTATAAATAAAATGTATGAAAATTAATGAAAAAAATTTTTGAGTATAAGTATCTATCTACTAGTAAAAATTACCAGTATTTTTGTTTCCATTACACTGTTAAACTTATACTTTTTAAATTTTCTTTTAAGAAAATCCTACAATCGGGAAAATGATTCGATTGTTTCAACCAAAGCATTTTGTTGAACTTCTTTAGTTTAGTTTCCAAGCCATTTATGTAAAGAATAATTTTCCTTGTCTGCATATTTAGTAATTAATTATTTATTTCAAGTTGCTGAAATTTCGTTGATTAAGCTAAATGTTTATTCAAATATCGACCCAACGATTTGATTGATTCAACTAAAATTCAATCGATTCAAACGAATCTTTTTCTCAGTGTACATGTATTAAACCAACTAACAATGAACATAAAAATTCCAGACGACCCCAACGCACGAGGTCTACCGAAAAAAAGTCAAAACCGCGGCGCCGATAAGTTGCCAGCAGCTGTTAAAAGCCGCTCCGCGGGCAAGTAAGATCGTCGATCGAAGGATCAACCGTGCGCATCGATCAAGGCAATCGCAACAGTGGTTGCGTGAATCATTGTTCGTCAATTCGTGGCGCGTTGGAGAGTCGTCGGGCTGGCTCGTTGCCGCCATACGGACGCCGGGCGAGCGACTACCTCCAGCAGCAGTGCCGCCGAAGCGCGACTCTGGCGACGACGAGATCCGCGCGACTCCGCGCATGGTGCTGCGAGCTCCGGCGTAGCGCGACCGCACGGCAAAGCGCTCCGCCGCGCCAGGCAAGTTGCCTCGCGCCGCGGCTTGTATGTAAATCGTCATCGGCGTTACATAAACCAGCTCCGAGCAGTGCGCCGCTGCTGTATCTATATCTGCGTTCATATCTAAGTCCGCATCTCCAAGTCGTTGTTGTTGTTGTTGCTGTTGTGGTGTAATGTAACCGATTTCCGACCACGAATCGTGGATAACAAGTTTGCCGACATGAACTCACCGACGACGTCGCTCCGTCGCTGCCGATTGCAAGTTGCACTGAGGTGAGTTTAATTATAGAAGCATAGTCGGACTAAGTAGCCGGAGACTCCGAAAATAATGATGATACCATGCTCCACGCTACTCGTCGCTCCTCGCTACAATTTTTGTAATACCGACGTCACTTTATCGTTAATTTTTTTATGTTAGTTTTTTAGATTTTCTGTGGTTTGGTTAGATAGTTTTTTGTAACTTGTCTCAAGAGGGAGATGGTTGAATTTTGTTTCATGTTGTGAGGCGCGATGAATTTTGATGTGCAGAAAGTTTGCAACGAATTCAAAGTCCAATCAACTTTGTGGAATGTTAAATTTTGATTAAAAGAAGGAAATTGAAATGCTGTCGAATTCAATTTAAAGTGTGATAATTACAATGGGAGTTTTGAGTGACGAAATAATTGGTAATTATAGTAATGTTAATGAAATATTTGGAGTTTTTTTTGTATTTTCATTCTTATATATTTGATGAATGAAACAATGTAAGTTTTATGCATTTGAAATTGTCAATGTTTGTGAGAAACCGAGAATTTATTCAGACTTAATACTGCAAAATTATTCAAATGGAATTAATTAAATTTCACAAAAAATCATACAGTTAATAAAAATTAATAAGACAAATCAGTTAACCAACACTCTCCAGAAGAGGAAGATCCGGGTTCGATTTCTATGTTGAAACCGCAAGTGTCGTTTAAATTTCGCGCGTTAAAAGTTATTTTAAAAGTTATTGAGATTCGTGATATAACGTAGGATGTAAGCAAAAGTTAATGTAGTAAGTAAATTGCTGTGATAAATTGCAAGAAAATTAATGATCGGTGCGTTGATTTCGATGAACGTACAAAGAGTTGGAATTGATTATGAATCTATTTAATGTATGTAGATAAAATGAGCGAATACAAACGTCTAAGCATTTGTGATGAGTATATTCGACAAAGCGATATTGGATAACATAAACAAAGATTTCAGAGAGTATATATATGTGGCTGGTATAAAATTGCCAACTTATGTCACACATTATGCACAATATAGTTTTAATTACTCTCACAAGAGAGTAATTAAAAGTGTAGTTTAGGTTTTAAAAATTGTTTGACAAAATAACATTTTAATAGCAACAATCGAATTATAATAAATTATACTTTTATACTTAATTTATACAAATTATGAAAATTGTAAAAGTACTGATTATAATAAATTTTCAATTGAAAATGTAGAGATCATTGATAAGCCAATAAATAGAAATATGAGAAACAATTTCATAAGCCACAAGCTAACAAAAGTCTTTATTTTAGAATTCGCCTCAGAAGTATTTCATGTATCATTTTACACTGGACAAAGATGATGGCAAATGAATATTGATGTCTTGTGCGATTGTTGGGATTAAAATGTGTGTCATTCTTATTATATACGTGGACCTAGAGAAGGAGCGTCAGGTGTTGGTGCACTTGTCCGGGAGAAAGACAGCCTAGAGGAGAGGGGACACCACTGTCCCTTTCTTCGACACTGGTTCGTTCTCGGGTGTCGAAATCAAACGTCCTTGCCGCGATGGTCTTCAGATCCGGCTATGCTTCAAATTGCGTGAAATGACACGATTTTTACTGACTCGAATGAAGTTCGATTGAATTTTACGACGCGACGGAACTTGCTATTCTCTTTTTGGGGAATTTTTCGTTGCGGATTATTTCGTATTATTTACGGCACATAACTTCAAGCCCGGAATAAAACTTGTATCTGAATCCTTAAGCGTTATGAGCAAATGTGTACTTAATTAGAAATTATTAAAATACACAGCGGCGCACACAAGATAGTTTATTTTGATTTGATTTATGTGTAATAAATCAATATTTTCGTTTATTCATTAGATTTTTACATGTGCTCAGAGTAATAAATAAATAATTAATTAATTTTTATATTATATTGATATCATATTGATAAATACTTATGAAATTATCATCAAAATAAAGTGAAAATAGAATGATATCAAACCTCGACAATTAAAAATAGTTCAAGTTAATGGCGTAAATATGTATATGAAAAATATGTATACATAAAGCTTCGATAAGCTTATGGACTTCCATAAAGTTTATGGACTTTTGTCTTAAAAACTTCAAATATATATATCTTTTTACATAAGAAAAAAAAAAAAAAATAATGATAAAGAAAAGGGTCATGGATAGTGAAATAACAATAAGAATGAATAATAAAAATATTGCTTATTGTTTTTTTTAACAATTTACTCTTTTTATATCAAAAAAAAAATAAATAAATGAATAAACAAATTGTTATTTTTTAACAAATCTAAATATGCACTGTTTATATGACGTAATAATGGATATAAGCGTCAAATATAAGATCTTAAGCCTACAGGTTTCCGTATTTTGACTTTAACTCTCTTGTTGTAATATATTAATTATTTTCACAATAATTAGTTTCGGACCTATTTTGAAGGTCAAATACAAAAGAAAAATGTTGTATTCAAAAGCTCATAAGTGACTCATTTATGGTCCATGCATAATTTATGGTTATGGCTGTTTGAAAAACAAAAACAGCGTAAATCTTCAATTTCAGATTATCTCTGTAGTAGTTGAAATGACAACATCGCTTCGATAGGCAAAGTAATTTTTAGCTTAGTTTTTATGCATACAAAACTACACACTGGAAGTATGCGATTTCACTATTTTCTAAAAAGTAAATCAATGAACTTGATCTATATAATATCACTAAATTTATGTAATATCTTTGCCTTATGAATAACATCTTTATTTAGAAGGCAAACAGAAATTTAAATATAATTGTTAAAGTATTAATAAATTTATCATTATTAAATTATTATTATTTATTTTATATTATTAATTTATCATTACAAGTTCATTATTAATTGACTGTTAAAATGCCAAACATTGATTTTTGCTAAAACAATAATGTTAATTTCTTTATACGAGGAAAAAAGTACCGGATATGATTAGAATATTTAAAAAATGCTATGCGAAAATTTCATTGTTTGAAAAAAAGAAAATTCATGATTATATTTTTATAGATTCTAATATTATAAATTTGTTAACTTCATTCACAAATTTACGTAATGTTGATCCAAATTTTCGTTACAAATTATTAATATCATGAAAATGAATTTGTATTTGAAAACTACTTTCACAACGAAAATAATTTAAAAATGTTCGTTATGGCATCTTTAAACATACAAAAATTGAAACGCATTATGTCGGTGGCTGATAATGTAAAGGTGGTTTCACTTTAAAATTGTTCTTATTTAAAAAAAGAAACATAATTCTTAAAGTTTTATGACAGAAAAATAGGCTTAAGACATACCATTCATAATCCATGACCCTTTCCATGGTTGTTTACTTAGTGACACTCCAATTTAAACTGAACCAATCATATTTCTACGATTATCACTCACAATTTTGGAACAAAGCCTTGAGGTAAACTTTTGCAGCAAAAGGGGTTTGGTTTCTAAAATTGTTGAGTTGCTTGCCAGTTGAAAAATGACTTAGTTTGAGTTTAGATGTCCAAAGTAGAACGTTCTTCGGTGGCTCCTTACATAAGATTTTTTTTTTTAACATAATCTGTGATTTTTTTTAAGTGTAATATTCACTGTGCAGATTTCAACATGAGTTATAATCAACCTGTGACGTGTCCATCGACAAGTAACATGGAATATTACACCCCGGACATCCAAATTACTGATGTCTGTGAGTATTTGAATTTCTGTTATTTATTTAAACTATATATATTGTTTCCGCAATCGGTTGGAATCATTTATTTGTGTTCAATTCTGTTACTGTTTTTATTAAATAAATATTTATTTCCGAAATCGATAAAAGCATGTAATACATTTAATTAAGACAATAGACTTAAAATCGGAAAAAGGTAGTGATGAACAGAAACATTTACTTTACTTGTATTTTTTAGGATGTAATTTCTATGTAATGTTAATAAAGCACGCGTTATTAAAAAATTTATAAGAAATAATATTTCTTTTTATTTGAATAGAAATAATTGTGCATTGGATCTTTAAGATATCGCAGTTCATATCAAACAAAAAATTGTACGTTTTTTTATAAACATTTTAATGATTTTTCAAGAATATTTTTGAAAAGTTATTTCAAAAAACTTAATGCAAATTTCAGTTTAAAATAATACAAAAGTCAGTTTGCATAACATTGTATTGCCAAATTAAAGAAATTGTATTATTTTTCAAAAATATATTTATGCACAATTTTATTCTGCATATATTTATGCAGAATTTTATGCACAATTGAACGAAAATTAATAATTTATTGAGTACGCTTGGTTCAAGTTAAGTATCAAGATAAAGATGGCACGGAAGGTTCGTTAAACCATAAACAAGCGTGTAGAGGCTCTGAGTCATACTGTAACAAAGATACTTAAATAGATTTTCATAAAGCAGGGTATCTAACGAAATCAGTAAAGAATATTTCCGTACACTTCGTATTGAATTTCAAAAATATCCTATGCATTTTTTCAAAAAAGTATCATTACGAAATATTAAATTTACGTGTTTAAAACTTGTAAAATTTAATCAATTTATACAGTACTTAATCTTTAGTATATTTTCTTACAATTTACAATTTACATAATAATAAAAATAAGTGTTTTGTTCTTAGACATTTTACTTATCTAAAATACCAAAGAAGTTTCAAATTTAGACAAATCGAAACACTTTTGATGCCTCAATCATAGAAAATGTCTCATAATGAGATACTTGTTTTCGTATTGCAATCATTTACACTTGAACCTCGATCAAGTGATTCTCGATTGAGAGTCTACCTCGATTGAACGGTTGAGAGAAGTTCAATTCAATGACTGCCCTTTCACCCACTCTGTGTATATATGACGCAATTAATAGAAAACCATTCTTACCCCCGAACTGAATGTTCAATTGAAGTTTGAGTGTAAATGAAATATAATTTTTGTCGGATGTTCCATATTTTATGACAAAATAGATTCATACAATTTATTTTTTCAATTATTTATTCTAACAATAATAATTATTTATTCTAACAATAATAGTTATTTATTCTAATAATAATAATAATTATTTATTCTAATAATAATTATCATTTATTATAATAATAACTGAAATATTTTTTGATACAGTGGACGTGATAAATGAAGACTCAAAACAGTCCGTCCCAGCCGTGATACAACCCAGAGTCCTGCCAAATCCGTATGTAGAAATTTTGGAACAACCTGCTAGCAAAGCATTGCGATTCAGGTATGAATGCGAGGGACGTTCGGCGGGCAGTATACCTGGTGTAAGCAGCACTTCGGAAAATAAGACGTACCCTTCTATAATTGTGCGCAATTATGTGGGTAAGGTCGCTTTGGTAATCTCGTGCGTAACTAAAGATCCGCCGTACAAGCCCCATCCGCACAAAATCACGGCTAAAGACAACTGCCGAAATGGGGTCATTTACACGCACATTTACGCTGGGGAAGTTATTTCCCTCACGAACCTTGGCATTCAGTGTGTCAAGAAAAAGGAAGTCATCCAGTCATTAAAGGAAAGAGAGGAGATGAACGTCGACCCTTTTAACAGTGAGTTTCCTCCTTTTTTGCATACAATTTTTAATTTTATAAAACACAAAAATTAATCTTTGAAATTATGAAATCGATCGTATTCTAAAATATACTTTGACTTTTATGATGTGCATAATGTTTCCAAAGTTTTTCTTTTATCGATAAATTCAAGTTTGGAGAAAATATGAATAAAATCATTGTCTTTACAACCATACATTTTACTTTGCTTTGTTACTTTCACTTATTCTTGTATAAAAATTGAGCTAACAAATGGAAAACCAAATTTTACTTCGTATAACTTTTTCTGAATGCAACGTTGTTGGTGTAAAAACGTTGAATACACATTTGTCTATATATTTTAAAATAAAAATTTTTCGTTTTATAATTTTCTAGCTGGATTTAGTCACAAGCACCGTGCGACAAGTATAGACTTGAATGCTGTACGGCTTGCCTTTCAAGTTTTCGTGAAAAAGGATAAGAAAACTACACCCATTGAACCTGTGGTGTCCGATGTGATTTACGATAAAAGTGCGTATCTTGTTTTCATCTGAAATTGTAAACATCGAGAGAAGTGGAAGCTAAAATTCTGAATTCCAAAAACTTGTCGCAATAATGAACGATACCTTATTTTGTTCAGTTTTGCTATTAAAATTATAAGAATTTCTGAAATCAAAATAAAACAAAGAACTTGCTTAAAAAATTAAAAAAAATATTAATTAAGTTATACAATGTTCGTTTGGAATACAACTTGCATTCATTTTTTGATTTCAACATGTATTTTCACTCTTTTTTTAACTCTAAAGTCCAATTTCATTAACAATAATGAATTATTATTTACAGAAGCCATGTGCGAACTAGTAATCGACAAACTAAGTCACTACTCTGCCAGTGTGTCGGGAGGAATGGAGATGATTTTACTTTGCGAAAAAGTAGCTAAAGACGACATCCAAGTGCGCTTCTATGAGGAAGTGAACGGTCAGCTGAAGTGGGAGGGTTTCGGAGATTTCCAGTCTTCGCAAGTTCACAAACAAGTAGCCATCATCTTCCGCACTCCGCGCTACTTGGATCAAGAAATCGAGAGTCCCGTGAAGGTGCAGGTCGAGCTGCGGAGGCCCTCCGATGGGGCAGTCAGTAGCTCTGTCCCATTCGAGATGTCGCCTCTAGGGACAGGTAGATCTTTTTTTTTACGTAAATCTCTTAAGAAGAAGTCTGATTTCATCTCGCTGCTCATGTCCGACAAGCTATCAAAGGAGCCTGTCAACAATTTCTCGTACAGCGATTTAAAAAACACCAACGGTAAAATTTCGGCTTTGAGAGCTTACAATGAAATGCATAATAAAAAAACAGTTAAAGAGTCAGAATCTTTCAAGTCTAAGGACCCGAAGTCCGTAGAAGCTGACATTAATTTTCCAACGTCTAATAATTGTTCTTCTAAAGCGAACGAGGAAAGCGGTGTAGTCGATGATAATGATAATAACAATAATAGTAACTTGGCAACAGCCGAGAATTTCAACGCGTTGTTATCCGAAGTGGCAGAAATTTATGCAGACACTCAAGCCAAGTTGGCTCGAGAACGTTCTTCTAACAGAAATGATCAGATGGATGTTCACGACAATCAAACCTACACTAGTCTACAGATGGCTATGAAAAATCCGGTGGAGTTGTTTGGTCAAGAGTCTGAAAGTGACCAGCCACCTCCTATGTTACCCCCAAAACGAGATATTTTGGAAGAAAAACCACCTCTTCCACCGAAGAGGATTCGTAAAACACCATCGATGCCTCTGCTTCCAAGACCCAACTCGGTCGTTTATAGTCCTCCGAAGAAGGCGCTCCCGAACCCTGGATCTTCGCCCAAATATTCAATGCAAAGTCTTTTCTCAAAGTTGTTTAAAAAAGGAAAAAAGGACAAAGAGTCCTTGAATCCTACTTCTTTGGAAAAAGATAACAGTAGTTTGTTGGACAACGTTCCAGGAGACAAAACTCCGCCTTATGGTATTGAGTTGACGGAAGCGGAAAATTATGCCTTGTATACTGATATGGCGCCTCACGCCACGATTTCGGAATTCGACGAGTTGTCGTTTTATTACAGCCTGGTTGAGGGAGGCAAAATTTTCGCTAATGGGGAGAAAAGTTAGAAATTGTATATTTTGTTGGGTTTTCTGAGATTTGCCATAATGAGATGGTTTGGAGTTTAATCGTGTTTGTAAAGTTTGTCACATGGGATTATTCACATAACTTGGAATTCAAACATAGTAGGGAAATTACATTTCAGGAAAAAAAGCTTTGTTTAAATTTCATAAAATGTAAAAAAATTGGAATTGATATGTCTATTG
>JABFOV010005842.1:0-11463 GCA_022817685.1 Aradophagus sp. ZL-2020
CTGTAGCGGGGATATGGGGTGGTGGGGGTGGGCGGCGTGGGCGGCGTGGGGAGGGGGGCGGGCAGGGGGCGTGTGAGACGCGTTGGGTTAGTGGGACTGGGCGTGTCTTGGAGTCGATCTGGTAGTTCAGGGTGGAGAAGAAGAAGGAGGCAGAAGAGAGGGAGAGGGGGGGGGGGGGAGAGGAGAGGGGGAGGTGGGGGAGGGGAAGAAGGAAGTTCAGAGGGTTATCGTCTGTAATACCTAACGTTGCCGTTGCTTCTGACGAGATGAATCGCAATTTGGATTCTATGCGAATTGCATTAATAGTGGAGCGCGGGTTTGTCTCCGGCATGCTCTTGAATCTACGTTCATTCTTATTCAACAATTATACTCCGTCTGGCAAGGGTGTTCAATTTGACCCTGGAGACAAAAATGTTATCGCGCTCGACATGTCGCAACGATGACGACGCCGAAAGCTCTTCGCCAGTCAAGAGATAATAATTGTAGCGCTGTTTACATTTCGGTTGGTTATTTCGACGCGAGTGTTTTGCACCTTTGCACTTTACTTTCCTGCTGAGTTAATTTTTTTTTTTTTTATACATATGTCCATGTCTTTTGTTTATCAACCACGCGACAGAACGAAAAAAATTCATAAAATATTACTTCGGATGTGAAACGAATAAAATTGAACGATCCTAAACATCGAAGAGAATTTATTTCAGTGACTTTTCACTTCCAATTAAAGTTTCAAGGATCGCGATGTCAAAATTTTGCCATTTTTACCATCATTTAAAAAATGTATCATGCAATTTATTATTCAACCAATAGATATTTTTATCATTTTTAAAATATTCTTTCTTTAGACATTTTTTACCGTTTTATGATTTTCCATCAACAATTTCTTGTTTATCTCAAATACTTGTTCACATTCATTAAGACGTCTTTATTATGCTGATTATAAAATGATTTATTCTCGTTGACTTTCATACATTTCTACCCTTCGCGCGAGATATGAAATACATAAATAAATGATTCATGTCTCCCGTGTACGTGAAATTCGATAAAATCATACACAGCCCTATCGTCCGCACGCAACGACTCATTTTACACTTTAGCCAGCAATTAAAGTAATCCTTGATCACTCGGTGTAATTTGATTTGAAGCGTTTTCAACGGAACCGAATCTTTGAGGTAGAAAACAACGCACACTGAGACCGCCATCCCAAGAGAACTAACTTCGTAACTAAATTTCGCGACCACATGAGAATTACTAACCCCTAAAAAAATGCACTTTGGGTTGCGCCTGGAGTGACTGGGGTGGAACCCACTGGCTAAATCTTTATCCTAAAGATATTACGGGTGCTTACGACTGCTCGCGATATTTCAGTTCTGATTTAATATTTCGCGTCCATTAAGAACCGTACATAGTTTTGCCATTAACAATTTTATTTTTATGTATATTACATTTTTTAATCATTAAGTAAGATTTCGTTATAAATATCCCCTCTCACGTGGAAAAAATGGTCAACAGCTGTCTGGCACAAATCTGGTAGAAGTCTCGCAATTGTATGTGAGCGACACCTATGCCAAACGCATGAAGGACTCTTGCCAGACTTATAAAGGTTGGCAGTGATATGGCATACATTTGACACAAGTCTGGCTCATGTAAGGATGCCATATTATTACCAAAATAATACCAACTAGCTGGTAATATGTTTTTCCTGATACCCCCCATCAAAAGTGTCACTTTTCGAGACTGTTTTGAGCTGTCAAAATTCGACTTTTCTAATAATCTCACTTTTGTCCAAAAAAGTCGAACTTTGACATGCTCAAAACAGACTCAAATAGTGGCATTTTTGATGGGGGTCTCAGGAAAAATGTTGTTCAGGGCTTGGTGTCAAAGTGAATCTTCACTGGTGGGCGGGTAACAACCCTCGCGTTCGGCTCGGGTTGTTAACTCCCACCTGCCAGAAAAGATTCACTTTGACACCTAGCACTGAAAATATCTATTTCTACACGGGCTAGTAGAAATGAAATGTGCCCTATTTATGGTGTATGCAATCAATCCCTTATCAAGTCCTTACAGAACGTTAATTCTAATTATGGCTACCTGGTCCGTGCCTTATGGAGTCCGCATTACAAAACCTTTGATATGGCTGCATCGTGTGGCATTGTAATGGTCCTGATATGGTTTACCATATTGAGTCCACGTGAGAATGGTTTCATACTCAGTGCCACATCAAGGCCATGTAATACAGACTCGAAAAGGACTGGATCAGGCCCTAGCAGAAATTGCAAAAACCGATAGGGCCCTGATGCGGATGTAACGCATGGCATCAATATGGCCCTGATCAGAACATTTTTTCTCATCAGGCCCCGGTATGGTTCTGATAAGGACAAATTGCCTGATCAGGGCCATATCGATGGCGTGCGTTACATCCGTATCAGAGCCCTATCAATTTATAGTTATAGGGCCCTGACATGGCCCTCACTAAGCTACGTTAATACGGTACGGGGCTACAAATACAGAAAATTACAATAATTTATAGTTATTCATGCAGTACAACAATTTGTGCGCGTAAAATTAACTCGATTCTCTTGAATGATTAACGAAAATGAAAATTTGATTCGGAAAAACGTCGCTTTAAATAAGACAATTAGCCGAAACCAGAAATGCGTTCCAATGAAATAACTTTACCGGCACATTCGGCATGACGTTTGCGTTCGTTTAATGTAAATGCATGTGAATCAAAAATGACTGCTGCCCGGCGCAAACGGCCTCGCGATTTTAATTCGAATTTCAGTGGACCACGGCCGACCAATAAAGCCCCCAAAAAATGGACTAATTGAACAGCATTTTCACGGCGCATAAATCTTGAAGTGTTAATTAAGCTAACTGAGGTAGCGGCGTGTTGTAAATTCCAAAACCCTGCCGAATTTACGAGGAACCGCGCGTTTATTAAGCCACGCGAAGTTACGAAATATCAGCTACGCTGCTGAAATCAGGTGGATGGAATTTACCGTTGCGAGATAATTGTGCGTGTTTTGTGTTTCGCGTGTGATAATTTAGACTCGCCCGGATGATGTACCAAACCTGATTAAGCCCAATTAGGCCTGAAAATTTTCCGGATTCAAAGTCGCCGGAAACGAATCTTGAAGAAAATTTGTTGGATCACTCGTTTCTCGCGTTTATTTCTTCCTTCGATTGACGTTTTGTTCGATTTTTATTGGTCAGTTTTTTGGACCACATTTATTGGCTCTTTTGTTGGAACATTTTACTGGACTTTCGGTTAAATCTTTTCGTCATTTGTTGTTATATTATTATATTACTGGGCAATATAACACTGTTCTACGTATAAGATTTTTTTATGAATATATCGATTTATGATTTTTAAAAATTTATACTCGAGCACAGTGTGAGCTATTTTCAGTTCCTGTGAAAATTTTTTTTAATTGGCATCGCCTCTCTACGTTATAAAACAAATAATGAAATCTTGTGCATATTATTTCATTATTAAATGTATTTTTGAAATGATGTAAAATATTAAACATGATTAATTTCTAAATAACTTTAATAACATTTATTAAATTCAGATCACGTTAATAATAGATGAATATTTTGCAGCGAATTTATTCGGTATTTTAAAATATTATTTTATATTAAAAATAAAATGGAACGTATATTTCTTGATCACCTAGTTTTTTACACATTTGTGGATGTCTCGCATTTAAAATACATTCATGAATTATTACTTTTGTACACGAATTAATACACATTATTAAAAGTAATGATATTCAACGGTAGACGTTAATTAAACTTACATTCCAGCTATAAAAGAACGCAATTTATAATCAAATAATTATTCGTACGATATACTTATGAATATGTCAAGTAGAAAATGTTTTCTAGATTTGCAAGTTTAATCGCCGAAGATTAAATTTTCAAGGAAACAGCGACCGCAAAACCGGCGGACCTGCGTCCACCGCATTGAGAAAACCAACGGCTAGAACACTTTCATGTGGTTATTTCTTACTCGATGTAATTATGAAACGCAAGAGTAAAAAGTTTGAATTTATATTTCAGAATGCAATTACAGTAACTAATTTTACCAACAACATATTTTTGCAACCAGTCGTGAATATAACATTCGACTGCAAAGATTTATATATAAATAAAGAACAGCATATAACAAATTACAAACTGATCTCGAAACTTGAGCAAGTAGTTTTAAAAAATCATAAAAGTAAACTTGAATTTCAACATTTTTAATCCCTAAGTAATAGGTTTTGAACAAGTGATAATGCATTTTAATGGAAAATAATAATTTGCACAAGTTACAAAATCGCGAGTGCGCAAAGTAATAATTTTGTGCACGGCTAGGAAAACATTATTTTGCGCTCGGTTATTAAATAAATTCGAACGTTTACTCTTCACCTGAAAATGCAATCGTGGAATCACAAATGTGATTAAAAGGTCGTACAACTGACGCATTTTCTTTCACTTCCCCCACATCTATCACTCCAACGAATCATGTAACTTCCGACCAAAGTCGAAACGAACTCTACCAAACCGCAATCACTTGTCGATGAGTGGCAGAACGATGGAATCGAAGTTAACTTCAACCGCGAACGGCTGATCAATTCGCGACTCGAATCGCTTTTAAAGCCCGCGGTTTTTATATCTCGTTTCGGGAGGGCCGAATTATCTCGCATCGACGATGAAGCAATTACCGCGGCATCGGGCGACGTAAAGCAGCGCGAAAATGTGTTTTTAGTTGCCGGCCGTCGAAACGAAAGAACAATCGTTTTAATTTCGTTTCGTCGGCGGAAATCAAGTAGCTACGAAAGAAAAGAAAAAGAACGAAAGAAAACAAATAAAAAAACATAAAAAAAGAAAAAAAAGAAGGAGAGATAAATATTTTAGGCAGCCCTGGTATTGTCGAAGCATCCCGACCTTTTTTGGTTCATACATGGCCCATATGTAATTTTCAAATTTCGTATATTGCGGAATACAATTTTTTATTGAAACATAACAATTAATTTATATACAGTGAATGATTTCTACTAAAAAATTATTATTCAATTGTATTTATTTATTTAGAATGAATATAATTTCCAAAAAACATCATGAATGAATATGCATTCCTTATGCATGATAAGTTGTCAAATATGGCTCGTATATAACATAGATATATAGTCCGTTTACGATCGTCATACGTTTCATTTTTGCTTGAGAATCGAATCGAACATTATACGAAAGCGCGTCTTTCCTTTCTCCGTCTCTTCCCGTCGGCGTCTCACTCCCGTGGCAAAGTAACTCGGTCGAATGATTTCTGCAAAGATTCGATGAAAAGGGAACGACGTTGCAGAAATCTGCGAGCAATTTCGTCCACGTTCGAATAAGAGACGCGCGTCTCACATATTCATAAACTTGTCAAAGTTGTTTCGGACTTTGTGATTTCCCGACTTGGCTCCGCGAACGTCGCGGTCAAGTATCGGCCTGCGCCCGCGGCGATATTCCAAGTCACGTATCTCGGAGATCCCGCGCACTTTCCGGGCCGCCGTATATCATTCGAAACTTAATTTAAGACACTTCCGTCGCCGAGTTCCCGGCGAAAAATCCATTGTGACGTTGCAGTCGCGGCAACTTTGGCCGCGGGTATTAATTAACATGGCGGGGCGGGATTTGTTTCGTATTTTCTAGTCACTTTGGTCGTGTTGTTTTGTTGTTTTAATTGTTGAGACGGCGAATAAGGGGTTAGAACGATAATGCAGGGACAAATTGCGCGGAGGGAAATAGTTGACTGAATTTCTTAGCGGTAATTATAATCAATGGAATCATTTTGCCATCGTAGGATGTTTAACTTAGAAAAAAATATCCAAAATAATCAAAAATAATAAAGTTGATGAAACCCTGAAGTTGGTCGAGAGTAACGCTTTTATTATCCAATTAGATTGCTCCTTGGAGCTTGGTCTTTGAAAAAGGCGCGAAATTTGTAATTATTAAATTGTTGATTGTAGATAATGTGCAAAGATACAAATGAAAAAAAAATAAAAAGTTCTAAACTTATTATTTATAGTATATAAAATGAATAATAATTGTTTTTAATTGTTGAAAAAATTGTTCTTTTATGTAAGGAAGTTTCAAAACCAAAAATGATGAAAGGGTAAATAAAGTAGGTAAAAGAGTGCCCTCTTGCATTTGCATGAAAGCGATGAAGCGATGATGGGCTTTAAGACTAAGGAGAACGTCATTATCATCGTCGTTATTTATCGTTGACAATAAGACGCCGCGATAAAACAAAATATATTTACGAGCGTTAATAATCTCAACTCTCATGAACCGAAAGTAATTCTTATGACTATGCAAAAGGTCATTTCGGAAACGTATTTCTCGGTAAAAATCGCGGCTGATGATAAGGGATAAAAAGTCGGTTTACGAGAAACGAAGTGCCATTCAGATGTAAAGGGAAAACGTTGAATATGAATATATTTAAATGTGATACGCTAAGAAGGACACTTGTAATAACGTTTTCGTTTCAATTTTAAATGACGTTGCGCGGCGAACGGTGCACCGCATAATTCAAAGTTACATTATTATTGTATGCATTATACGTAGTAAATATCGTAATTATGTCAGACAGATATCGGCTGACGAGCAACAGGGAGACGGGAAACCAATTTCCTAATAAAACGAAATTGTTATTCTTGAAAACTGTTTTGTTAAATACTTCAACCTGTACGATTTCGCGTGGAAAATGTCAATGCTTATTTCAAGACACGTCGGCGTTATTTATTTCTGGATTCTATAAAAAGATTGTTTTGGTATTTCGGGGAGGGGGGAAAAACGATTTCCGTAGACAAAATATGGATGAAGTATGAAAAATGTATGAAATGAAATGGCAATTTCTTTTTTTGTTTGGGTCTCTCAGACCCACAAAATCATTAATAAGTACAAAAACCATAAACAATAAATATGCGATTTTGATTATATAGTAACCAATAAAAATTTAATAGTAACCAAATAAACGAAATTTAAAGTTAAAAGTAATAGTTTTGAAATTACTGCAAAGTGTGTTTTGTTTTCAAATAACTGCTCTTACGATATTATCGCACTATTATTTGACAAAAACGTCAAAACATGTTTTTCCAGAATCACCAAAAATATTCGTCATATATATGCACTCCAATATACGAAATCAAAAAATAAAACTAATAGCCTCACTTTCGGAATGCATTAAAAGCCGATAACAACGTCGCACGAAAAATCGTACGTCGCGAAATTGTCAACTTTGGCGAATAAATCAAATTTGATTACATGGAGTTATACGCGCGTATCGCTTGGAAATAAAATATATCGCCAAAAATGTCACGTCAAAGGCACTTCTTTGTCTGGTTTACAATATAATACATCGAGTATAGTTTGCCGCGTAATATCGGGTCTCGGATATTCCAAAGTTTGAGTACGTCTCTTCTCGTTGGCGCAAAACTTGCGCCAACATAATAGTCCCCGGCGCGATATTAACGTAACACCGAACTTTACACCAAAGTTAATCACGGTTAATTTGTTATTAGAACGTTACCGGATTATACGCGGCAATAAAAATCATATCGCCGTTGATTAATGTCGCGGGGCGAATTTCACTTGGTTTCATTTTACGAGCCGCGCCGGACAAAAGGAATCCAATTGATGGAAGTATTAACGGCGAAATCGAATGACGAGCGCGCGCCGGACGGGTCGCCGCAAAAAAACGTATCGTTCCATTTGTCACTTGACATTTTTTCGCGATCGAGCGCCTTCCCGATTCGGGGACAACAAAGAGGATAAATATTGCGGTGCTGAAGTGACGCAAAAAAGTTGAGTTATAAATGATGAAGCGTCCGGCATTTTTGCGAGTGATCGATAAGGGTGTTTATAACGTTATAAGTGTTAAATATGCGTGCGAAAAGAAATTGATTGATGAAAAATGAGCTGGTTGATAGAAAGGATTAGTTTGAGTGAAACGCAGGAAGCAAAGGTCATATATAATTCCATATATATTTCGATATACAGTTCTATATATGGTTCCATACATAGTTCTATGTATGGTTAATTATAAGCAACATATATATAGTAACATATATAACATATATAGTATCATACATATGTGCCATATATGAATTAAATGATTTATCATTTATGTCAATTTTATATCAACTTTTTTAAATTTATTATCAGTTAATCATATATGTTTTATACATATGTACCATACAATTGTTTGTCTAAAAAATCAATATCTTCAAAAAAAAGGATAACGAAATTATCAACTTGTGATCAGTTTTGAGGATAAAAATCTGTTTTTGCCTAAGCAATGAAATGAAATCGATAAAAAGTTTGAGAATAACGAGACGACAAACTAAAATGAAAATTGCATTTCAGTTTACTGTCGCATATTAATTCGTGATATTTTGTACGCAATCCGTAAGCTATGCCGAGCAATCGTACCGGAATTCGAATTCGTCCTTCGCCGAGTTGGTCGTAAACTATTTTCAAATACAACCGTGCTTTCGATTAATTATTCCCCATCAATTTTACTCCATTCATTAACTTCTTAAACATTAATCTAAGTCTCAATTTAAATTCAAATCAACAAGTGCCGACACTCTTTAGCCTATTTTAGCTAATTAAGTCCAATCAGTGGGAACTGGGTTGAGATGAATAATCGATCGGTTTTGCACCTACGTTTCGATGACCGCTTTCTCGCGGCCGCGTTCATATACGTATCTATGCATATGCATTGCGACGTCTGGAAAAAACGTTTGGTTGATTTAATTGAACTTTGGGTGAATAAACAAAGTAACAGTGTTGATTTTTGATTAAATATATATGTATATATATATATATATATATTGATTGATTAATTGATTTATTTATTTATTTATTTATTTATTTATTTATTTATTTATTTATTTATTTAACAGAATCATAAGGTATTTACATGCATAATATGAGGTCGAGAAAACAAAATTTCTCTGCATATTTAGCAAAATTATCATATTAACGTAACTAATCTTAAAATATCTTTTTAGGTCAAAACACGTTTTAGCACGAACAAATTTTTCCTTTTAAAATTTACATCAATTTTCGATGAAAATAAATCCATTTGATCTAAAAAGAGTAAGTATTAATGAATAGAAAATTCCCAATTTTTCGTTCTCATTGATACAATTGTGAATCCAAAAATATCGGTACTAATAAAAACTGCCGACGAAATTATTTTTACTTCAGTTCGGCAGAAAAACCATTCATATCAATGGTATTTCTTGCTGACACAATTATGTTTCTTATCAATCAATGTGAATCTGGCCGCATTATGATTCCGTTAATTTGCACTTCAATAAAACCAAAGAAACGGCAACGTTTCGCTACCAGCTGGTTATACCAAACAACGGCCGGAAAAAAGTTGAGCGCGGCGCAATCGGAATAATTAATTTGAGTGGCGAATTCGAAACGAAGTGATTTTATTCGCGGTTTTAATTATCAACGATAAACGACAGACCGGAGCTTTTTTTTTATTTCCGTGAATTGATCGCGGTCGAAAAACAAACAAAAAAAAAAAAAAAAGAAACAAAAAAATGGGTTAAACTCATTCAATTTGCAGCGGTGGGAAGTTGCGCGCATTTGCATCGAGCATGTAATACGTTATATAAATTTGTAATACATTTTGTGGGGCGCGCGTGCGCGCGAAACTTTATTTCAATCTGCGCCATGGAAAAGGAAAATCGGATTACTTTGTTAACTTTAAAAATGTATTATGCGTCTGAATTAATGTTGAATAAATTGATAGAAGCTACGAGTTTTCGCGCATGACGTTCCTTCCTTTCCAAATGCGATTCGTCAACTCGAGCAAAGTGCGCCGGTTAGTCTTTTGCAAGCGGAATCATACAATCGAACTAATCATTTGATTTATAGTACGTGGCGTACAATTTGTTTCCTCGCTGATAAATTGCAATGGCATTTCGCGCTTTCGGACAGGTCAAATTGATTTTTTATATCGCCCTTTATCCGATCGATTCGATGTTCCCGCGTCTCTCGTCTTCTTTCATTAAATAAACAAAATAATTAATTCAGAATATTTGGCGCAAATAATTGGCGTTTGTTTTACTTGTTTCAATTATTTCACGACTCGATCAATTTTCCCTTTAAACGTTTAATACAACCACTTTGTGTTTCCATTGCCTTTATTTCCAATTCTTTTTTACTCTTCTATTCGCCTCGTTTTATTGCATTTCGCAAATCAACATTCTTGGCGCAACTGCGACTGATTTTCAAACGTATTTTCAAAATTTAAATAAATCCCCGCACAAGCTCTTCCACTTCAACTCGACACGATCACTTAATTTACTTCGAACATCGATTACCTCGAAATAACTTTGACCGTTTTCGCATTTTTCGCCGGAAACAAAAGCTCGCAAGCTCGGGTGCGATTTTTCGCGAAACAAAAATGCGACGCTTAATTGAGTCCGCGCGCGTTTTATAATCCGCAAACTAGCGCTTTTATTTAGCATGCGATAAGCGGATTCGAGCGACGTAGCGTCGACTTATCGCCGGCGTCGCGACGCCGGGGTCAACGAATCCGGCGACGCCGATGACGTTCGATATTTTCGATGCGTAAAAGCCGCGCTGGATTCGAACACCCCATTCGAACCGTACACCCGATTCTTTATCTAACCCTTTGACCAATTTTTTCCCCTCCCCTCATGGTTTGCACTCTTTTTTTTTTAATGAGTTTTAACCACCCGAAACACTTGATACATTTTAGCTTCTTTCAAAAAATTTCGAATGCCTCAACTTATTTTAACTATGGTTGATTGTAACATTTCAACTCCGATATACTTCTTTGGTTGTTTTTAACTCTTTTTTTTTCCCTTTTTCTTTAACCACCTAGAACACTTTATACATTTTAACCCCCATTCACTCATTAAAATATTCTGACGCTCTTGACTTTTTTAATTTCTTTAACCTTCTACACTGTAAAAGAAGAATGTAAAATTACATGTTAAATTACGTTAAATATAATGTGAAATTACATTATGAATGTGAAGTTTCCCACGTGGAAATATCCACATGATTCGAACTTTTTAAATATTCGAACAAATTTGATGTATATTTTAACAATAAATGCAAAGTATATACATATACTTCAAGCAGATTTTAAATACATACTTATACTTTACATATTTTATTTAATTTTTTCCAAATTTTAAATGGCGTGGATATTTCCACGTGGAAAACTTCACATTCATAATTACATTTGGTATGTGATATCACAATTTTAATGGAAAATATTACATGCCGAATGTAAATGGAATGTATACCGTGATAATCATGTAATTTTACATGACGAGTGTAAAACGTAGTGTCTTCACAATATCCGCCATGACAGCTGATTTACACTCAGAATGTATTTTTTCGTGTCAGTCGGGAATACTACACTCTGCCTGT
>JABFOV010005843.1:0-11462 GCA_022817685.1 Aradophagus sp. ZL-2020
AGATAGGCTTTTGTTAACTCAGAACAGCTGTTCGTTGACGATTGTTTGTCGCTGGAAACTCGCGCGGATGTTAAAGGTGATCGAAAGTCTGGTGATAAATTCATCGTCGGGAATCATCGCTGTGAAAAAAAAGAAGAAGAAGAAAGAAAGAAGATTGAGAAAAAGGTGCAAGAAGAACGCAAAAAAGACGTGGCCGGTGGAGGTCGCGGCGACAACGTTGCGATGTTGGTGTCTCTTGAATTTGCATTAAGTTGGCGGTTTGCTTTCCATTTTAATGAGGTCGTCGTGATTACGGATCACGGTGCGTTGAAAAATTCGTTTTGACGGGATTGAAAGTCATTGAAACGACTTGGTGCGCGGGCAAAGGCTTAATTACGCGTTACCTCGTCGAAATATTCTTTTTGAGACACAGTGCGTGTAACTTTAATTGTCTCAGTATATAAATCAAAAATTACAATGTAATGTTAGTAGAACCGACAGGTATAAACATTGGAAATTAGTTGAGCGTAATCTTATAGTTAGGAAATGAAAAAATGTTGTAACAAATGTTTCTTTCCATGCAACAAGAAAGTAGATTTTAATAACTTGAACGGAATGGCGATTATGACGATGCGTTTTCGTTGCGCGGATTGTAATTTGTTCGAAAAAGTGCATTACGCTCTCAAACTGTAAGGAAAAATTGCAGTTACCAGCCGTATCTCTCGCAGTAATTGAAATTCATTTCCCTCAGTGCACAAGTTGCGCTTTCTTCGGCGCCCTGCCGAATCTCGCCGCGCACATAACTGATGCGATTGCGGGGGATAAAATATGAAAAGTTATTCATGTAACTGTTTACTTGTGTTTTATATATTGGGAAGCCAAACGGACGCGTATTGAAAGTCGGCACTTTTCGAGGCTGGCGAATTAGCATAGCGGGATAATAAGATGTAAATAACGCGGCAATCTGAATTTCTGATGCCGCTTGACTTGCATATGTATTTTTGACATTTGCGCATAATGAAAATGATTTCGGACCAGCGGCTTTAACACTTTTGACCGGATTTCCGCGCGAAGCGCCATCGGCCGTGAAGCCGAACTTGCCGCTGCGTTCTGCAGGCGATGTAATGTGTCATAGCGGCAAAAAATGGCCGACGAGCGAGGGCAAATATAGAGAGAAAAACGTCGGGTGCGATGCGAAAATGAAAGGGATTCCAAGTCGGCGGACGACGTTTCTTAAAAAGAGCCACTTGAGTCCATATATTTTTGACTCGCGCTCGCGATCTTTCCTATTGTTCGAATTCACGGCAGTTTTTCAGCGACTAATGTTACGCTCGTTACTAATTACCGGTGATTTCAATGACACAAATACAGTCGAAGAATAAAATGTTGAGCGGACTGGGGATTTATTTATATACTTTTTTCTTACAAGTGCTATCAAAGGACGCAGATGGTACAGTAGAAAGCAAATCTTGTTGCAAATAACGGCAAAAAAGACTTCAATTTAAAACAAAAAGCAATTAATTTTTTCGTGCGATGCTTCTTTGGCATTCAATAAATGAGTTTTTTTTTTTTCTCTTTTTTTACAAAAGTATTTCTACTAAAAGTAAGGTGATTTTTATTGACGATTTGCAGTTAAAGAATGAAAAATAATATCAATGATGGTGAAATGAGAAAAGATTGCCAAAAAGAACATCGAAATATAGAAATCACGGATCTCAAAAATGAAGTTTGATTAAAATATTTGCTATACATTTTTTGCATTGTAATATTTTTAAATTTTCATACACGCAGAAGTAAGATACAGTTTGAACGTCACATTTGCGTATTTATTCAAATGATCGTAATTGGATAGACGTGATTCACAGGTAGTTTTTATGATAAAAAATGTGATATATATTTTATGATGTATTTAAATAACAATGTTCAACAGTAATTGTATCATTGTCTTTCGTGATTGACGGTATGAAAAAAGAACTATTGAATACGTGAACAATTTTTCAATTCTTTTTCTGAAACGCTGTTTCATTCAATGCATTTATTTTATATAGTAATAAAATATGATATAAAAATAATTAGTTTTGAAAATCACCATCTGTCATAGCTCTTTTGTGTTTCAATATTTATTTTTATTTGAGTAATTATTAATGTATATTGGAAAGTCTATTACTACGACTGAATCTGATTAAAAGTAAATGATAAATTGAAGATTTGTTTGATGTAAACGCAGCAAAAACAGAGCTTACATCAAACAAATAAGTTATACCAATAGTTGATTAGTCTTTTGAAAACGTTGTAATAATTCTCGTCAAAGGTTCGGGCTTGTTAGAATTCTTCAAAGGCCGTATATTAAAAACTATTTAATTTTAAAATAATCTACTCGTCTCAAAAAAATTATGAAAGATTAATAAATTTAGTTTATATACATATGTATTGCTATAATAACAACGAACATTTTTCATTAAACAGAAATATACGATCTTATTATATACATTTTGGTGATGGTGTATGAATTTCTAAACAATAGATACACAAAATTTTGTTTTTGCAATTCACAATTTGCCTCGTAAGAGAATTTCGCTAAAACCAATTGTATGCAATGATATTGCCATTACAATTTTATCCTATTCTCATTCTTGTACCGCGTAAAACTGTGCATCTGCTTGCACCACCACTGTTAATGCTTTTAGTTTTAGAACTACGAGCGTTTCTCGACATTTGATTATAGTTTAGAATTCCAATTACAACGCACACAAATAATCGCATTATTAAGGAACGTGTCGCAATAAATAACATATCTTATGTTCTAAATCAAGGTATTTCCACTACATTTTTCGTAATGTTAAAAAAACGGTCTTATGTTGTATACATATTGACGTAATGACACATTCTACATGTGAACGAACTTCAAGATATTTTTTTATCAATGAATTTGAATTTGAAGACAGTTTAAGTGAAATTCGTTGTCACTTTGTCAGCAACTAAATTACAAAAATGTGGGTAGTCAGCAAAAATGACTTTGTTAATTTCTGCCTGAATAAAACTTTGATTGTAAACAATTAATTGAATATGTGCATAGAGTCTTATCACTTGAAACAGTAGCAAATTTTTATAAACAAGAAGTTTTGCACATATATAATATACGAGTTCGAACTTTGAAAAATGCTTGTACAAAATATGTTAATTAATAACACCGACCGAAATTCGGAAAAGCGATTTTTGTTCCCTGCATTTCAGAGACGACATATAGACGAAGTTTTAGAACGAACCGTCGAGTTGGGACCGAAATATAAAAAATCAATTTTTTCACTTGTGGTTCGTTTGGGTCAGATATAGCCAGAACCTGGGGTAAAGTATCGAAAATGCAAAGGGGCTGCCTTTTGTATTTTCGTATTTATATTTATTTATTCTTGAAAAAATCTGAAAATTTTAAAGTTGGTTAGAATTGTCTGAATTCGATGTGATATTGTACCGTGTATTTTAGAGAGTGTATAGACAATGTTTCAGAGGTAACGCTCAAAGAGATAGTTATTACTTTGGAAAATATTTTTTTCCATTTTAAATTTTTATCATTAGTTGAAAATTTTTAAACATAATTATTTAAACTTTGTGTCAAACACAAGTTCAACTTTTATCAATTTAAGTTAGGGGAAAGTTAAGAAATCTGTATGGAAATTCCGGAAAAGTGAGGAATTTGATTCATGCAAAATTTTAGCCACCTCGGTTTCACGATTTAAATGACGATTGACCTCACATTTCTGATACTTCTTAATGCAACAACGAAACACAAATAATTTTTTCCGATGATTTTTTTGTGTAGAAAATGTCTTTCCTCATTGGAGAACAATGTCACGATGCACAATACAATGTTTCTATCATCGTCCATAACTCGAAGCCCTACTAAACCTCCGCGGCCGTTTATTCCTCTTTGTTGTTCCGGTATCGCCTTAGCACTTGCTCAAATCGTCCTCTCAGCTCGAGTAACGATCGACGTGATGTTTGCGTAGCTTCGAGCGGCGCTCGCGCGTGCTGGTAATTATTTATTCACGGGGCGATGTTTTGTCGGCCGGACAAACGACTTCGTCGCGGGGTCCCTTACATAGCCCGAAAATTACGTCGTAAAAAGCGAACGCCGCCGACTGCTGTCGTTACACGGTCGCGTTAATTAGCGTGACGAAAACGCGCGCGGCCGCTCAGTCGGCCGGATACGCCGAGTTATTATTCACGACAGTCGCGCGCGTTCTTGGATTAATGTCCCGTGAGGTGTCGTTTCGTTGTTCGCTCCGCCCCGCTCCCGTCCGCGTTTTTATGCCCCATTTTTCCCGCCCCCCTTTTTGCCCTCTCCTTTTTGCCGCGCGATCCCACCGTCAAAGTTATCTCGCGACCGTGGTTTTCATGAAATTTCAATTCCGAAACGAGGAAATGTTGCGCCGGGCGAACAAGTAAGCTTGCTTTGTTTTTTATCATTAGACGAGGATAAATTGAGAAAGCGGTGTTTCAGCGGCTCAGGGCGATGGATTTATGCTGTTTTGCCACGTTTGATTGCAGAAATGAGATTAGCCAGTTAATCTCGCTAGCTGCGGCGAAAACGCATTGTTGCCTTGTTGTTTTTGTTCGCTTGATAATAATAGTGTATTTTAATATAATTGACGAGCCGGCTTGTATTAAAGGGAAACCGTTTTGCGAGATTTATTTTCAACGGGCAAACGTGATTTTACGCGCGGCGTTTTGTGCTTTAGTAACTACTAGAGGAAGGTTCAATGAAGGGAGTTATTCGACATGTTTTACGTAGGTGTAACAGTTTCAGTTATGCAGCGGAAAAATGGTCACTTGGCAGTCACAGTTTGAGAAATAAGGTGTTCGACAGTTTGTCTATAAAACAAATTGCAAGGACGACCATTCCGTCCGATATTGTTTTTTTAAAAATTGTTTTCGAAATAATTGATTTTTGGGTAGTAACAATTAATTTTGTATAGAATTGGTTTTTAGTTGTAATTTATAACAATTAAGAAATAGTTGCATTTTTAATCTGCATTTTTGAAAACATATTCTTAAATTACAACTTACGCGTCAAAACGAGGTTTTAAATGCTTAACAATTACATTTTAATGATACAATAAGGTTTTATAATGTTTTGAAAGAGGGAAATAATGTTTTTACAATATTTTTCAAGACTTTTCACTTATGATTGCAATATTGTTATATGAAGAATATTACAAACATAATAAGTACGAAACGATTTCTTTTGCGACTTTTCTCATTTTACAATCGAACGTCGTAAGAAGTTGTGAGAAGTTACTGCATTTCCATCGCACCTTTACGTTTTCCATCACGATTTGATATATTTGATATCAATTTATGCAAATTTAATGACCGAACTCCTTTTTTGCTGACAAATCAAGTTTTACGGCGAACATTTTTATCGATGCGATGTCGGTAAAATTTGTCATAATAATTGTTGAAAGAAAAAAAAAAGAAAAAAGGGAGGGAAAAAAATGGCATGGAAAAAATTTTTGGAATGTCGCGCCATGATGCTATATCAAGAAATCAAATATTTAAAGCTATGAAATTGATGTACTGATATTAAACGTGTTCATTAAGGAAAAAAAAAAAAAAAAAAAAACCAATCACCGAAATTGTCGTGTCGTTGAATCGCTCGAGAATAACACAAAGTGTGACGCGTTCTGCATAATCGAATCGTCCAGAAAGACCATCGTTGCCGATGCAATGATCTAATGGGAATTCCGAACGCTTCGATAACACAGTCTAAACACACAGCTGGCCACAGCAGATTCAAATTTTTTCGCTCGCAAAGTTCGACCCCGTGATGAACGGTAACTCTTTCAATTGTTATAGTCGATTCACTCTGAAAATCTATTTTTATTGCAACAACTTTAGGCGATAAAGTGTGCTAGGGTTTTTAGTCGAATGAATTTGACGTAAAAAAGATTTGATATCGATGTAATCCGATTGATAGATTATAAAGAATTCATTTGATTTGATACTAAATAACTGTTAAACGCGATAATTTATAATGTGACTTTTTTCAACGAATTTTTCAATTACACTGTCATTCTAAAAAAAAGTGTCACAGTTAAAGACATCAAGACATGTAATAAGGCATCATTTGTGACTTTTCCGGTAAAACTGTTTTCAAATAAGACACTTCTTTTTCCTGCGTGACTATTTTTATAATACACATTTTTTATTGTAGTATATTGAAATAAATAATGCGCGATAAAAAAAGATATGAAATTACAGAAATTGAGAATTATAAATGTGATTAGTATAATGACTATTGTGTGAAAACTGTAATCTTGCCATGCGTTTTAATTAAAGGCAACGTCATTTCGGTGAAACCTGTAAAATTGACAATTCACTCAACCAAATGCGAAACGTTTTCATAAACTGGTCGCAATCATGATTTCAAATTGCTACCACTGTTATTAATTTGTTTTCTGTGTAAATCGGACATATGTATGATATAAAAAAAATCATAAGTTATGTCAGTACGTGTGTACCAAAACGTTAATAACAGTTTATAAATATAACAATCACTGCAATGATTATGGCAAAAATTGCCATGATTCTCGTCTTGGCAGTGATACAGTATAGCTGAAGCTTTGTAGCCATGCATTATCGCTGATATTGCTTTTATATTTAGCTGTGTCTTCGATGATTTTTTTCCGTGCAAGTTTTATTCCACATACAGGAATATTATGATGATTATAAAATACTGTAAAGGCTTAAGTGAAATATTTTTCTTTCTATATATACCTCATATTTTTTATACTTCTGTTTATTTGTCAACAAATATAACAGGTGGAAAAAAAAGCGGAGTGTAAAGTTAGCAAAGTTTATATTTCACAAGGTACAACTGCTGTATATACTTTCGCCAAGTATCGTATGTCAAAACGACTGCCCTGAAAATTCAGTTTTGAATTATATTGCAGAATAATGATTTTGCAATAAAAAGTTGTACAAAAGGTGTACTCCCGCAGTGCATTTTTAACTATTTCATTTTTGCCTTTTCCATTCAATACACATAGCCAACAATTGCGATTATTATTTTAAATTCCGAGCGGAAGAAAATCAATAGCGAAGTTTACATCGCGCGTAATGGAAATCGGGAAATAATATTTTCTCCATGACATCGGCGACATTTTTGTTACAGTGCCAAACTTATCGAATCACTGTTCTTTGGGACGAACTATTGTCCGGGAAAGTTGGCGCACACACGCGCCCCGTCTATTAATTCACAATTGACTCGCGACTTGGGAATTGACAACCATTTTCGAATACAGCGCTTTCGATCGATTTGATTTTACCGCGAGGAAAAATTTATCACGATCTTCGCCGCGCCACTGTTAACATATGTATGAAAAGTGCGCGGCCCGAAAATTTACCGAGACTTTGCTCATAAATTCGCAAACTTGGTACAAACGCACCCGGCTATTCATTTTTTCGCGGGGCCCATTATTTATTAGTTGAATGTTATTCTTAATCCTCAGAGGCGGATGTCAAATATTTGCAACAAGAGGGGGAGGAAAACAATGCGCCGACTTTTTGCCGCGATCAATCGCGGGCGTCGCTCGCGGACGTTCGATGAAGCAATAAACGTTGCCGCGGCGCTTTTAACGATGTAAACGGTTTAAAACGGGGAAATTTTCATTTCACCGTCGGATCGGCGAAATTGCGAGGCGGCTCGGCGTTTAACGCGGACTGTCAATACTTTTTGCGCGACGAGTTAAATTGCTAAATATCCGTCAGTCAGATTCGACTCGAAACGTTCCGGCACGGCTTTGCGAATGGCAATGTTTATCCGAAATCAATGCGTGTGAATAGTTTAGTAACCTTGAATGTTGCACATCTCCGGCGGCATTGTAAGCCGTAACATACTTCACCGGCGAAAGAGGCCGCAGATTAAATTATCGATAGCGCGCGCATTTCAAATATTGCTATTTGTCGCGTAACTTATTCAACGGGCGTCTTACTCGTCGGGTTAAGATTAATGGAACGGTACGTGATATCAATTTATAAGCCGTGAAAGATTAATATTTCGTATAGAAAGTGCATTCTATAAATACGACGGCCGAGGCCGCCAAAGCGTTGACTGAAACTCGAACGGGGAAGCGGCTCTCGGGGGTTCGTTAAAAGTTTTATCGGCGAAAATGATGGAAAACGGGTAAATGGACAAATTATTACCGCGATCGTTGAATGGATTCGTTGTGTTTTTGCCGAAGATACTTGCACATATTGCATTCGATATTTTAAACTTCTTGATTTTGACGTTGACGGCTGAGCCGGAAGGCCGCGAAACTTGCGGTCCGGCGATTCGAAAGCATTATTGAGCGAAAATCCACTGCAGACGCGAAACTTGCCGCGTTGACCGAGCAATGGTTTCGAGACGGCGGTATGAATCGGGAAAGACTAGGAGGGCTGACAAGTGGCCACGAGGGTTCACTGCCGATTAAGCAAGCGCGCCTTTACCACTTTGCGACCCTTTTTTGCGTGTGTACTTTTCTTTCTTTTTTTTTTTTTTTTTTTTTTTAAATGCGGTAGTCGTTAAAAGAATTGTTTTCTTGAACGAGGGGACAATAAAAGTCGTGTTATCGTTTACGCATTGAAACATAATAATTGTAATAAAAAGTCAGATATATATCGAAAGAATGGATATGTATCTAAAGTCGAATGTTCAATAGCAAATATCAAAGTTAAATAATCTTTAATAATTATTGCAAATCAAATCTTTGAAATTTGATTAAGAAATGTATATTTGTTATTGTCAAAAGTCTATAAGTTCAAATTAATCAACATTTTCGAGAATTGCAAATTGACTTGTAGTTACAAATAATAAAAACAAATATTGACTGATTAATATCGTTCAAAAGACATTCGATTTTTTGCTTTGTTTTCTATGAATACTGAATAAAAAATTTATTTTCAGCTTTAACTTTTGAAAAACATATACGTCAAGCGATTTTATAAAACGAGTGTGTAATATTACACGTAATTTCACTTCTGTCATTTCATTGTCTTGCCAATATTTTAATCTCCGTATCAACTTTTGAACAAAAGTTTGATTACAAGGTAATACATGGAACAATAATTGAATTGCTTTTGGTGAATCGCGTTGTATGCATCAAAGTATTATTGTTTGAAGGTATTAAAATTTAATTTAAAAATTACATGACTAATAAATGGATAACTATCAAACACCGCAGGCACTGCGTCAATTCATAAATTACATCCGCATTTTACGCACAAATACAATAAATAACTCATCGTTGTCCTTTCGGAATAGTATCTCCTAAAAATTAATGAGGTATCAGCAAAGAAAAACGGCGCAGCGCGAGATTCTTGGAATACTTTTATTTCACTAATTAATCAATCCAGCGTGATAATCAAGGGCAGAATAATCGCCAGTCTCTTAGTTATATCGGAGCACATTTATTTTTCTTTTAAACCGTTTTACAAATTAATTTACCGTTTAATTTATCTTTTGTATCTTTGAGAAATTTTTCACAACTTAAACACGTTTTCGTGAAAAACACTGTTACACTGAGAAAAAAGATCGAAAAAACAGTATTGGACTTTTCGCTTTATTTGTATTATTTTCTTCACTGTTTGATCAATTTTTTTGCAATTCATAAAAATTAATTGTGCACGGGGAATATTTTTCAAGATAAATCACTATTGAAGTTATGTAAAAAAGAAAGAAAAAAAAACGTAAATTTTCTAAAATTTAGTTAATCTTTATTATATATAATCTTGTTTTATAAAAAGAAAAAATACAATACAATTCACAAACTTGCCATATTGATAGTTTTGTTATAAAAATTATCTCCCTGTTTTCAACTATCACGGTGTGCGTTGAGAACCACTGCTTTCAGAAGCGCCGCAGTAATTTCTACGATATTCCTTTAGTTTCATAATCATCGGAAAAAGAGTATCACGCTTGATTCGCTCATTAAATTATCCCAGCTGATGTAAAACTTCGCGAACTGCGTACGTTACGAAATTCGCGCCTATTTCAAGAAGCGAACGCACGTATTTCGCCCGGCTTCATTGCGCGCCAGACTTGGTTGAAGTTGAAGATAAATGAATGGCAAAATTTTTTGGCACGGCGCACAAGTTCGCGCACTTGATACCGCGATTTCGTTAATGCACACGCGTCCGCTATTAAAAAGTTACCGACGACTTTTTGCGACGTCGCCAAAGCACCCCGACGTATTTCACGTTTTATCGAGATGTAAACGCGAGGGTTCGGCCGACGTTACAGGCATCCGGTTAATCGCAATATTTAAATAACGCCGGCTGGCTGAAAAATTAAGTAAACAATTGCCATTAACCCGCCCGGGCATTATCGTTCCAGTTTTATATCCAATTTAAGTAAAAGCCGGACGTGCATTATCCTGCCGCGTGCACTCAAAAATCTAACTTTCTCGGCGGCGAGGAAGGAGCTACAATCGCGGCATTTTGCGTCATAAATTGCCAAGATTAATGTCCTTCTCCAGCGAGATATTTACTCGCTTTCGACGATAACCGAACGTGATTTCAAATATTTGTTCTTTAATGTGTTCTGTCCAAATTAACAAGCGCTTTGAAAAACAAAACAGAATTAGCGAATGGAACGGAATCGAATTGGCGATGACGCTTTTGAGTATAATTTCGTGCATTTCACTGTACTTCTTATATTTGCTTAATGACATTATTGTTGCTAATTATAAACTTTTGCGCGAATGTTGGAGAATTCTTGCGCTGCCAACAAAAGTGTATTGAGTAATATCCAATAAAGATAATTAAAAATGTAGGATGAAAGCGGGCAAATGAAAACAATGGAAAAAGACGGAGATGATGATAAATGAGGATTGATTCATTACAATAATTACGTTATGATTACCGGTTGAAAAAATGGGTAGCATAAAGTACGAAATTAATTAAACGAATGGAAGATTTTAATGGCGGCCGTTCTGAAAGTACACAAAATAAAAAAAGTAAATAAATAATAAAAAAGAAGTGAAATACGGTAGAAATGAGGAAAGAAAAACGACGAATCAACAGTGAATTGCAATCGATGTAGCGAACCCTTCAGAGTACAAAATAATCGCGAAAAAAGAAATGTGCAAAGTGACAATGCATTTTCAAGACGTTAATAAATTGAAAGTGATAATTGATTTTGAACGGAACCAGCTTTAAAAGTAAAAAAACGCAATTGTTCTTTTTATTGAATTACGTCAAAGTTTACGGAACGATAATCTCGAGTAAATAAATAATGTATTTAATGGATTGTATCTATCACACACGGGAGAATTAAATCTCATTTAAGGTCATTCAGTTTTTACCTTTTGTTTACAAAAACTTGATCTACCGTTATAATTGTATGATAGTACAATCAAATTGTATATAGTGAAAGAAATATTTACGTGAGATTGATTTGTCGATTAAACAACATGTTATTCACGTATATTGGGCTTTTATATGCC
>JABFOV010005844.1:0-11461 GCA_022817685.1 Aradophagus sp. ZL-2020
TCCTTGAATAATTTCTACAATCTTAGATTGTAATTTATAAGAATGATGCGATAAATCCTCAGTTTACAAGAAAATATTGTAGTTTTACGTGCCTTTTTTCACAAAAATTACCGAAGTTTTTCTCTCAGTGTAACACACGATACGAGATATTATCAGAATAATACATTATCGTGTCGCAAGTCCAATTGAATTTTCTAGCGATCGATTTGTTAAAAAGAATTGAACAAATGTGATTTTCACGTTTGAATCTCGAAACACGCATGTTTACAGTAACACTTCTCGAAAAGAACTTCGTCATCGAAATTCCCTTGTCGGGCAACTCGCTATTGACCCATAAACACAAACAAAAGCACGCTATCTATTCAAGACCCATACACACTCGGTATTATTTACATTGTCCGGTAGGTGGTGGGGACATCCGGATTTGTAACGCGCGCGATCGTGGTGTGGAGTGGGGACCTCGCGGCAGCGTGGAAGGGGCGAGAAGACTCGGCGGGGAAGCGGTATGTGAGGACACGGGTGATGATAATTTGAGGTCGAGAATTCGGTGCAGTTAAAATGGCACGAAAAGGCCGGGGCAATCAAATCGCAATTTTAAAAACACGGGCAGATACCCAAACTTATTGCTCGACTGCATGCTAACAATACCTTTATTTCCATTATGTCAATCGTCACGTCATTCTTGCTAAGGACGCTGGAGGAAAAGAACGGCCACTTTCGTTTCATCAGTGAGTAACGAAATCGTGGCGATAACGCCGGCGTTCTCTGTTGGTCAACCTAAATGGTCCTCGAAAAGGACGAGGCTGACGATCAATTTAACTGCGCAAGCAAAGTCGAAACGCAGCGAGCGACACCTCTCGATCGTTGGCCCATTGATCACCCTCGTTATTGACCTACAAATATAAACAGGCGCCGGCATCCGTCGAAGGAGCGTGCCTCTCTCAATATCATTTACATCGGCCAGTATCTCGATTCGTAACGCGCGCCGGCTGCTCGCCACGGTGGTGGGGGGAGAGGCTGTGGCGGCAGGTAGGGTGGGGTGGAATGTGTCGGCGCGGGTGGTGGAAGTTTGAGAGCAAGGGTTGGCGGCAGGGGAAGAAGCGTGTTCAGCCAAGGGGATGAGTGTCAAGCGAGGGTTGAGAGCGGCTCGCTGGCGGGAGAAGGGAAGGGGCTTCTCACGGAAACCAGTCGAGTCCCGGCCTCAGGTCGCGTCGGGCGTTCAGTTGTCTTGCGAGAGCCGTGGCGCACGGTTGGCCTCGTTGGCATGTGTATCCGAGCAGGCGCTTTGACAAGCGGTCACGTAAGTTCGCCAGGCCTTGCCGAGGATTACCAATTTGGGGCGAGGTTGTTTTGGCGTAAAGCCGGCTAAGGTGCTCACAATTCTCGGGGCGAATTCCGACGGTGGATTTCAATTTGCGATCGAACCGGGGGCTAGAAACAAGGCGCGAGAGTGCAGTGAGTGACAGAAGTGAGTGCGAAAGAAACGCGGAGCCGTTAACCCTTTGGATTGTGCTTCGGCGACAGCGGCGAGTTGAAAGCATAGCTCTTGGCAAGTGGTAAGTTTTTGTCCGTAAGTGACTCGCGCGATTGCGAGTCAAGTCGTGCGAGATGCGACGCCAAGCTGCGCATCGGGCAATTAAGACCTCGAGATTTACGACCGATTTTCGACGAGCCTCCATTTCAGATCGGTTAAGACCGTTTCGTCGGTTTCAACATTTTACCGAGGTTGATCCCTCGTTCGGTACAGAGCGAAACCCGGGCGTCTCTGGTCGACCATTTTATTGATAAGTTGGCGCCCAACGGATGCCGCATCGTCTATCATCGAAACCCGTGACTTCGAACGACCAAATTCGATTTTGACACTCGAGCGTAACGTTCAATTAAAATCCAATCAAACTAGAATTCTCGCTCGGAACTTTGGCCGATTGTCTCGATGAATCCTTCCTATAGAACTTGTGCGGTATATTTCAATGACCCGATTCGGATATGTAATTTTGGACTTTGTCGCGTCGATTTCGCTAAATTGTGTCAATCGTAATCATTAGCGGGGTACTTGCGAAAGGCAAATTTATGTGCGGGCAAGTTGCATTTTGATTAAAAAATTTTACGTGTAAATAACTGATTGCCATGGCAATAAATTCCAATACCTCTAAACGTAAGGATGTAGGTGTCGGCATATAAGGGGGTCGTATGTGAATTATAAATTTTACATCCCGGAAACCGTTGATTGAACTTTTTCGATTCTCGGAATTGCAGTATGATTCGACAAAGTGAAGGGACTTTGGATTTCGACGGTCGGACTCGACCGACAAGGGGATTGAGACAAGTAAGAAGGCTTTAGTGAACTGTTGTCTCTGAGTCCTTTTAAAAAGGTATCTATGCCGTCGGTTCAATTTCTTCCATCTATAGACAAACGCCGATTTGAGGATGACACGATGGTCGTTGCGTGAAATCGCCGCGACGGAGGACGGGTTCCTGGTAAGGAGAAAAAGAAACAGCAGCAGAAATTTCATCGATCGGCCTCGACGGCGTTGCACGCGCGCAGTTGTACAATTAAAAACTAACCTCTCGGGCCGTCGAAAAGCGGATGCGTTCCACGGCAAAAGAACGCTCGGAGGCGGGAAACAAGGCTTTTTTCTCGCCGGCGAGATCGGGCTATAATAAATCGATTCACATTTTTCCATAATCTGAGCACGTGATGAATGGCTGCCGTATCATTCTCGTATAAATTACGGGTAATTATTGCGCGGCGGTAACTAAGCTTATAAACGTCGATGATGTTGCGCAAAGTAAGAAAATATGAAACAACGAATGCCGGATCGAACGAGAACCGGTACGATGGGTCGACTTGATATCGTCGGAATCGATTACGCCCGCTCGTAACCACTTTCCGGGAAAAGCGACCCTTTTTCGACCAATTTTTTCTTGCCGATCGACTTCTGTATTATCGAATTCCTCGGCATCGATGCAACTTCATTTAATCGTTTCGCGATGTCATAGACCCGGGATTGTTTTCCCCTTCCTTTTTTCCATCATTTCATTTGCTGTCCATTCCTATTGCCTGCTTTTTCCGCTACTCCCACCACGGCACAGGACACAAACTTGATCGGAGTTTCATTGTAGAAAACGTCTCGCAGACGCGAGTAATCGGTGGGTTTCGTTTTGCCGATTTTAATTTTATTGCGAGTTTACAGCCCGTACAATTAAGACCAATGAAAGACACGTGAACTGCGTTAGAGAAGCGTCGATAGGGCGTGAAGAATGCGACTGCAAAAAGGAATTCAATTTTTCGCCGGAGCCTTCTGTTGCCGAAAATTCGACAGTCACGGTAAATAATTTTGGAATTTGACGCGGACGAGTAATTGATTGATAATCGGGCGCTCGGCGTCGTTCAATTCTGTGTAATTTCGCTGTTAACTTTTGCCATAAGCGAATCGGTTAATGAAATTTTTTTTGTTAAAACACAATTACCGGGCAAACGTAAAAATGTCAATCCACCGTTTTGTTCCATGCGGTTATTTTAAATTGCAATTTTCCTTTCGTCAATTCCGCGTCCAATTTAGGATGCGTGCTTTTTCGTTCACCGTCAACGAGTTTAACTAAATGAATCAAACAATTCAAACAAATGTGCGTTAAAAAAATGACCGGCATCTTTTGACGGATGATAATTTGGTGTTATTGTTAAACAATTGAAATTAAACACGCTCACGTGCTACAATTATTCATAATAATGTGCGGAATTTGCAGTGTTTCATAAAAATATTTAAATGTTCAAAATTGTATCCTATTGAAATCTACCGTGTTATCTTACTAATTTCAAGAATTCAGAAAACGTGGAACAATTCAACGAGTTCGTCGAATTAAAATTATTTAGGCAGTTGATAAAATTCGAAATTAAAGTGGGTCAGAGGATTCCCAAAGTTTTGTTCTAGGTATTAAGTGAAACATTTCGTACAACAGATGCAATTCATCAAATGTTTGACAGTCAGAAATTTTGAACGTTATAATTTTCGATTTTAATCACGAGATGGAAAAAAGGCAAAGTACCAACTTAAAGACTGACTTGTCCCGTAAAAAAATGACGTACCTGTCACAAATTTCTAACTGTTTACTCAATTTCAATAACATTTGACACTTTGTCAAAATGATCGGAAAAAATGCCGAACAAAACGAAGCGATAAAAAGAGCTCGGCTTTCTGAAAGGACCGATTTCTTTAATATTCAAATCAAGTCCACTCGAGACGGGCAAACAGAAATCTATTTTACAAGCTCGTAAAAAATACATCCCGTCGACTCTTTAAAAAACATTTTACAAACTCCACTAAAACATTTGGAAACAAAGCAGCCATTTGAAACGCAAATCAAAACAGAAACTAATTAACGACAAACAAAGTAAAAGTATCATTTAGGTTTCTCATTTCCGTTCATTCGCATTTCGTCACGTCAGTTTCGCTTTCGCTTAAAATTGCGACGCGCTTTTTTCCCCTCAGCCTCGCGCAAGTGCTCGCATATTTGAATAAATAAAACGCGGCCCGGCGTGATTCAAAATTCACTTAAACGTCCTTTCAATGTACCGTACGCGCTGTAAAATAATAATAACGAATTTGTAATGCAACGTTAAATAAGCTTGTTTTTATGCCCGGGCTCGCAAGTGCGCATTGTTCAAATAACATTGATGAAGTCACATTGATTCGAGCGCTTGTCGTTGAATAACGGCGTCATCTAGGAACCCTTTCGGCTCCACTTTTGTGCTTAGTCACTTGGGCTCCGGAGAAAGCGGGCATTACATCGCGAGCGAGCCTTCATTGTTCTCGAGTCAACAATTTATTTTTCTTTTCTCACGTGAACCTCGACACTTATCATCTGACCGGCCGTATTTTCGCGGCAATGAATCGTCATTACTATTCCGCGTCACTCAGCTCTCGCGAGTACCATTTTTATTATGCACGCGTATCATTACAAGAGTTTCACGGCGCCGTCGCTTTTTTTCACTGGACATGAGTGTATTAGTGAACTCCATTGATCGACACAATGGTACGGACAAGCGCTTGTAAAAGTCGGCCTTTTGTGGTAATGAAACTAATTATTAACATTACCTGGCATGTTTGCGAATAATAATAATATTAATAACAATATATCGTTATTCGATGTCTATTCGTACAGTAGATTAATGAATACGCCTTTTTTGCTGCGAGGCTTATCCTGCGAATAAACCTCGAGAACTAGATTATTCTTCTCTACTCACGTATGTTTTGCTGAAAAAAAAGTTAATTAATTGTTTTGTGTCGCTTAAATGTATCGTGTCTAAATGTTATGACGTAAGCATTTGTGCTTCGATGTTTTTAGCACGAATGGGGGCAGCATTTGAGGTACGAAATTCGACGACGACAAAGAGCATCATGCGTTTGTAAAAGAGGAAAATGTACTAATATAATATTTTAGTAAGTTTGTTTTACGAGTTTAATGCTGAAACTACGACGTTCATTAAAATTAGCTAGTTTTCGTAGCATTATAAAACGAGATGGTAAATTTAAAATACGAATACTGTGAAATTAAAGTTAAATTTTAAATCCAAATAATGAAAGTATTTCAAATCCAGAAGGTCATTTATCATTATGTTTACTTGACTTATAAACTTATATAACCAAATTTTGGTAATATTGAAAAAATGATTTTGTTGATGATGATTTAAGCAACAAAAATATTTTGACAAATGAACGAAGTGTATTTGTATTCTTATGTTTCGTTAATACAACGCATTTCTTTTGTCGATTTGACAAAATCATTTGGCATGAAAACTATGATTTTGTCAATACGATAAAATAATTTTGTTGATTTGAAACATGAGATAATTTGTTTCAACAAAACTTTGTAACCAAAGTTGTTTGGTTGATTCAATGCAAATTTTGATTTCATTCAACAAAACGCTAAATGAAAATGAATAATATTGACTCAATAAAATTCTTTTTGTTGTTTTGAATATATATTTCTCTGCGTGTACTTGAAGTTTATAAACTCTTTGCAAGAAAATGCCAAATTGGGCATTGACTTGGTCATCGAATTTTCCATCTTATTAAATTGTAATGTAGATTATGTTTCTTTCATTAACTTTGAATTTATAATTTTACACAATTGACTATATGCAGTAGTTTGTTGGTAAAATTACACATTTACGACGGTTAATAAATGTTTCTGCAACGATGACTCTTTCGTTTCACATTTAGCCCACTTTAAAGTATAATCAAAATAACATCCGATTTGATTTAATCGTCTACAGTAAATGCTTTAACCTCAGTAGCATGTTGTTTTGTTTAAAATATATAGTTCTGTTGTTAATTTAATTTTAATTAATAATTGTGGAAGTAAATGCATTAATTTGTTATAATATTTTGAATAATCATATTATAATTGTATTGTCATATCAAAAACACAATTTACTTACGTATTTGAAGTATGATCCTCTGAATTTTATTTGAATTACTGGAAAGTATATAATTTATGAATTTCATATGAACACTGCATAAAACACTGTGTACAGGAAATTCAAAAGACATTATTTTATACGTGTCAAAGAGACAGTTATTTTAATGACGTATTCAAAACAAATTTACACTCTGACGTTGTATTCAAAATACTTAATATAAAAGCGTGAAAATTGTAGGCAAACGTCCAAAAAAGCCTAAAATCTGTAGAACGACTAATGTTTTACCGTTTACATACAAACAGCATTTTCGTATTCAAAAATAAAATTAAAACAAGTTGTTGAATAAGAACTTGCAGCGAATACTTACATGGGGGAAAATCGTTCTAAAACAATAAAATTTTTATTTTAGGACGCCAATTGTTGAAACAAGGACATTTCAATTTTGATCTTAACCTCGAGACGTTCTTGTACAAAAACGAACGTTCAAAATCGAACGTTCAATTTTGAGTAAGTACGTTTTAAGGTTTTAATCAAAATTGAAATGTTTTTGTCTTAACATTCGGCGACTTAAAATAAATCTGTTCTTGTTTCAATGTCATGTTTTCTCTGTGTGTTAGATTAAAAATGCACGACAGCGGTCGTAGTATAATAATTGGTCACTTGTTTACGCCAAAAGAAATTTGTACGGCGCGATATCACGTAGAAGTGATGACAATTTCGACGTCTGATCAAGCGGAGGATTCTCTCGCGTGGATAGCTCGTAAAGCGCATATCGAACGTCCTCGCGTGACTTGTTGGAATATATCTGCACGGTGGTTCGTCGCTGAAAAACGAAATTAAGAGCATTGTCGTGTCGCAGAGGGGAAATAAGAAAAGTCGAGATAAAGCTTCGCGCTCGTTTCTTTTCCTTCTCGCCGTACGTGGGGGGAAAAACTCTTGAACTACAGACGTGTCTGTAAATCTTATGGAAACCGCCATTTTATCCCGTTCTTGAAAGCTGGATAAAAAAAAAAAAAAAATAAAAAATAAGAAGGAATAGTGAAAAGGGGAAACGAAGAAAGGAACAGGTGTTTCAAAATAAGGTTACGTTGCTCAGTTCAAGAAGTTTTGCAGTGTAACAAAAATAAAAAAAAAAAGTTGCTGACTAAATTCACAAACGTGTGTATCAATTGTTTGCAAATCTTACGCGCGTTCAAATAAGTCCCATTCGTATAAGGCCTCGACGGTTGGCAAAGTTCAAATTCATACGAAAATACTGCCCAAGTTTATAAAGCCGAAACTCGGCGAAAGTTTGCGTAAAACGTTGGCAAATCGCGTCAAGTTGTAGGAAACTTTAAGATTCGGCGAAAATAGCATGCATTAAATGCATTAGCGAAATATCGGGCGGAAAACAAATGAAGTTATCGCGTTTCCGAAAATTCTTAGCTCTCGCGCCGCTTCAAATATTTGATAAGCTCGGCGAAAGTTCTGACTGTTCTAAAGGGAAGAAGCCACGACTCTTGGAACAATTCGCCAAGTTTGTGAATTATTAAACAGTTCGAAAATAGGACGGGAATGAAATAAATAAATGGAAGAAAGAAGGATAATGAAAAATAGTGGCCGGCTCTTGGGATGGAAGTTTTCGTTAGTGAGAAGAGAAGAGGGATAGGTGGAGAGGCGACGAATGAGCTCGCTCGCCCGTGCGATAGCGCAAAGTTTCATGTCGGCGCGGACGCATTTTCCATAAGTTGAAAAATGGCTCCTCCGCCAAGCGGGGAAAGATTGCCGAGGGTCGTGTCGAGGGAAACGCGGAAACCTTTTCTACCTGCGGTCGTAGTTTGAGGCCCGGGGATCTTTAACGCGCATCTCCTTTAAGCTCTCCCTCCGCAGCCAAGTCTTTCGCGTTCGCTCCATTCTTCGGCTTTTGAAGCCAGGGGTGTCCACAAATTTCGTTACAGTTGTCGACTACGAAACGCGAGACAACAATGTGTTCCCAAGATGTCTTTGTTAAATCAACAGAATTGATTCCTCGAGTGCGCCAAATTTTCGAGACGAAATTGCCGGAAAATCGAACGTGTCATTGCGCCACAATGACGCGCGCTTTCAATGCGACCGATTGGCTGTTAATAATGTGCCGAGTTTTTCGGACTTATTCTTCGAGAAAATCGGTAATTGCAACGACGATGTGGCCAAGTCCTAGAGTTCGATGTTTTGTGGGCGTCGTCACTAGGTGGCGCCTCTTGCGGTAACTTTTTTTGGCCCCCGGTTTTGTAACGTAATTCGCGCTCCGATCGGCTGGCGCTCTTAGCGAAAACTACAGCACAAGTTGCATGAAAGTTGCGGCAGATGGCGCACTGTTTTCATTAGATGGAACAATAAATCTTGCGTTGCATTGTCAAAGCGGTGCAATCACTTGCCCTTCGCATGCGGCTTTTAATTATTTCCACAAGTTTCTAGCTCGAGAATTTTCGGCGCAATGCTTTCAGCGTTTCGTTATCTATACTTCTACTCGTCTTTTTTTATCCCGGGATTCCGCTTGGCCTGCCACCCCTCCGAGATAAGTTTAAGAAGGTATCCACTCGCGCTTCTCTATTATCTTCGCGACCTTTCGCGCAGCTCATCGCGGCATCGTGATAATCAAGAAAAATGACAAGATTGGCCGCAAGTCCGCCAAATAAATTACACTTGTCCTGTGTGGGAGAAATTGCCGAGGCAACTTTGCCGGCGCGCCGCCTTCTTTCGCCCTGCCAAGCTTGCATTAAATTCGCGAATTTATTCGCAACACTCCCGCGAATGTCAAACTTGCGCCCAACTTGGGATACTCCTTTCGAAATTTGTGTCACGCTAAGTAGTTAACTGTATCGAAATTATTAATGATCGCTTTGCCGCTGCCGAACTTGTGTCAAGTCTCCGCAAACTTGAACTAACTTACACATTTCAACTTATCCTAATTTCGATTCCGCTGTTTTGCGCTTGCAAAATTTACGCTCAACTTGATGCACTTTTTATTCGTCTACTTACTTGACTAGCCAAACGGCTAGTCAAATAAGAGTCAAAGATTTGGGTCTTTATTGTCAGAATCAGTTTAAAATACTGTTAAAAATCGATTCTGTTACAGTTAAAGAATTTTGGAATTCTTACAATAAAAAATGAATTAATAATTAAAAACGGTCTTACAGAAATCATATAATTTGAACTAACTCAATATATTTTAAAATGTGCAAGGAGTTTGCAACGTTTATTTGCAACGAATTTTTCATAAATTATCATTTCGTTCATCGAAACTTACAGTCAAAACTTAAATTTATATCAGCGCGATAAAATTATACAATTAATTTTTTTGTTTATTTTCTTCGTTAAAAGTGTATCTTTTTCGATTGAGAATTTATGAAATTTGGAATTCGTGGCAAATAAACGTTGCAAACTTCCTGCGCATGATTTTCATTCATGTGTTGTTCAATTTCTTTTTTGCGATTAATAAAAAAAATTGTTGAACAATGCGGTCTTAAGTTTCAACTTGTATATTATGTTCAAAATTTCTTGTACATTTAAAACTCTATATAGATTTTATGGAACTTTCATAAGTTCCATATTAAGCACGTCTAGATGGAGCTGCTAGTTTCAGAAAGAGCTATTCTTAAAATTAGTAATTATCCACTTTTTTCAAAGTTTTTCACGAGAGTCAAACGTAATTGGAAGTTTGGAAACGGTGTGACTATCGTCCACCAAAGTCAGAGAGAACGTACGTTACATTGAAAGTATTTAATTTCTCGAACGTTTGCCAACTTTGGGAAATAGCCTGTAAGTGAGCACGTTGCCGAACTTAAAGTCAAGTTTGAGCTATATTTTCGGTAAATTCTTCTTCAGCTTTAATTCCTCACAGCTGAATATGAAAACATTGAATTACTTGGCGGCACGATTTTGGTATGAAATAGGATGGTAGAACGGTTCGATGCGCCGAGTGCATTAGATAATGAAATGCGAAAGCAATCGTAGCAATTAAAACGTAATGATACTGCGTGTAAGGGTTACGAGTGAAATATTTGTAACTTCCATAAAATTTATGACTCTATTGTGTGAAAATTGTGACTTTTTACTCGGGGAAAAAGAGATTGTCAATTTTTAGAGAATTCGAACACCTTACATGTGCATGCAATTTTCAATATCTTTTTATCAACGAATTTAAACTTTGAAAAAATTGTCACTTGTCACACAACTCGCAAAATTATGCAAAATTTCGGATTCTTATTATAAAAATTGTGCTAAAAATGGAAAAAAATTCACTTTGTAGATTTTTTTTCTGTTTGAATTAGTTGAGAAAAAAAAAGTTTGAAATTTCTCGCGCGTATAGTTTAAACCCAAATTACACGTATTTCAAAATTTTTCAATTCAAAGATTTGATAAAAAATGTTTAAATTTCATTAGATCGAGTTTAAAAAATTCTTCTTCATTTTCTTTAGTGTATCTACACAATTTTTATTTTTAATTTATAATTATTAACGATGATCGTATTTGGTTATTTAAAATTACCAACAAAAATTGAAAACCGCCTCGTCCTGGGTCTCGAGAACACCATTCGCAATGAATGGACGAGCCAGTTTGAATGGCGCGGCAAATATGACAGAATAAATGGAGAGTCGCGCCATTAATCAATTTCCCCAGCGCGATTCCGCGATTCGTTTTCGATCCGCCGGCGCTAATTACGAGCGGCAAAACAGCCGGGGCTCGAGTGCGGGCGATGTTGCCGGTTTTTCATCGCCGTGAAAGCACGGCACACTGAAGCGCCGGACGCGAAACGAGAAGTATTAAAACAATTCGCGACGGCGCTCATAATGCGAGCATTCGAATGACTGTAATTAACAAATGCAGGCGGCGCCCTGGCGCTGCCGCCAAGCAGCGCAGCCGGACGCGCGCCAACCACAAAACCCGACGCACAACCCCCCATGCAGTCGGAACGGGAAAAAGCGACGATGGGGGCAGCATCCACTCTGTATAGACATTTCAAACGGTGCGTTCCCAGTAAATTTCAACCCACGCAAATCTAACTTAAATATCGGG
>JABFOV010005845.1:0-11461 GCA_022817685.1 Aradophagus sp. ZL-2020
GTATATTTTATTTCATTTATTACAAACCGACTGTCGGTTTGTAATAAATGAAATAAAATATACAAACTGAAAAATTAGTCTGTTATTTGGTCGAAAAAGGAAAATTTATATTGAATAACACAGACGTTAAACTCAAATCGTAAGGAAAATTTGTTACATTTTTTTTCATTTGAGCATGCGCGGTTTGCTATTTCGCATGCCCACTCCGTGATAGAGTAATTTTTTTCCCTTAAACTTACACTTAACACTTTTTTCCTGGAGATCGAATATTTTTAATAGCGTGATTCTTTTTATTTTCGAGTATGTTTTCTGATTCATAGAATTATGAAAAGCTTTTGAGCCGTATTTAATTCATATCAGTTATGTAGTCAAAAAAGTAATCAAATTCTATTTTCAAATACAGGCAATGAGATTCTTTTTTTTTTTTTTTTTTAAGTAAAACATGAAAGAGTTTGAAAAAAGTACTATCATGTTTTTTCGCCTCTTCAAACAAGAGCTTGTTGATCATACTTCTATTTCATTCATTACTTTTAATTAGAAGTAATGGACGAAAAAGGAAAAGAGAACGAAAAATCAGTTTCTAATTAGAAACGGACTGTTTGTCCTATTTTTAATTATTCTTTCATAACATTATTTGTCCTCAGCCTTATAATGTAACTATGTTTTTAATTTCTTTTTTTCTCTTTTTCTTGCTTCTGTTTTGTTCGTATACTTTTTGTCCCCCACACTTTTCTTTTTATGTTATAAATATTTCCATTTCCCTCTTCGTTCTCGCTTTTTGTCTCATTATCACATTTATCATTTTAATTGTCATCTTAATTTTTTTCTCGTTAAAATTCACCATACATTTGTTCTTTCTATGAGTTGCCTAAAGTAAATTTTTATCACGTTCTATTATTGAGCAAACGTGGTTTCAAATCAAATTAAATATACTTACTAATTAACAAATGTATTAAAAGAGTATTCACTCAACTTTTAATTTAGTACCGCTATGAAATTACAATTACAGTCATCAAAAGTGTCCCAAAACTAGACCTTTATTTTTGCAGTGTACTGGATTGGTTATTTAAATTATACATTGGTTCCCGTTCATTTTCCTGAATTTTTTCACGAATAACTATCTATACATTTATCATTACAAGTTTACATTTTTCTAAGGTATCTCTAGAAAATGCTGGTTTCATAAATAATTGCTCTTTATAATTTAATAATATTATACTTTATAATTCAATAATATTATACTTGTGAATTTGCTCACCATATTTCACATACATTTTCAGCCATTTAGATCGAAAAATGATGAATGTATACTGTTGCGACACCTCTGTTGTCTCCTCGCGCAAACTGAAAACTAATTTTCACGCATTGCGGATTGCAAGACCATCAAGTCATTTATTTCCCACAGAAAGCCCCGCGCATTATTTAAATAAACATGCTGAGAGGGTGAAATTGCTTACAGACAGTCTGTCTTATCCTCACGTCGATACTTTCCAACAGTGCTTGTCTCGATTTGAATTCCTACTAGACAGTGACGAACAATTATGCTTTCCCCTCGCCGCTTTCCATCGGACACTGTCAAGTGACAGTGGTGATGGACCTAGGGTGAAGACCAAAACAAAAATAACTCCGTTCATTAGGACGCGGTATCGAAGTGATAAATTTAGAGTTGATTTACGTTTCGAACTTTCTTATCTCAATTTCAGAAATCAGTAACGTATAACATTGCAGTCGAACTGATATTTGCAAAAGCTTCAATGCCGAAAAATTTCATACGAAAATCGGAACTTAAATCTCACGATTTCTGGAGTTATTACAGGGATCGTATCACTGGTTTCTTATTAGACGCAAGTAGATTCTTTAAACACAAATTAAATAAATATTTGTTTAATTTGTGACAAGAATTGCTGGATTTTGAACCCATCAATTTTTTTGCTTAAAAATCCACGATTGCTTGTTGCGAGACTCGAACTCTAGCCTTCGACGTGATATCCGTTATCCTGGTGCCCATTCTAACACCTTTTAATATCTTCGCTGTTATGAATAATAATGGTCATGGTCCTTAGTAATCAGATTTTTAATACGTTTTTAACATTTAACTGTACGTTGAAAAAAATATTAGAAAAATGTATGTTTTCATGAAATTTTGTCATTTTATCCAGTCAGATAATATTTAAGCAACTGTTACACTTTTCGTACTAGAATTTTCTTCCTATGCACACGAAATTTTAAAAACTACCCTCATTAAAGAAGGTTTTGATGCTAATTAAGCCAGCGCTCATTAAAAAGTGATATTATTTCGTCTAAAAAGGGCATGAAAATTACACTTCCGACTTGCGGTAATAAATAATAGGTTAGAAAAAATGTTGCGCAAGAATGAGTTGACAGGAGATACTGCTAGACTCCCTGCCAAGCGACCCACAATGACCTTCTAATAGACTTCACAGGGGGCCTTCTAACGAACCGCAGAATTAACGTTTTTATAATATTCACCTTCTTCTAGTCCATTTTTTATTATGTGCGTATGCTGTTGTTTATACGTTGTAGTTTTCATTTTACATGTGTATGAGTGTACATAATATATATATACGAACGAGTGAAAAAATTGCATAAATGGCAAACGCCATAATGGGTATATAACAAGACAAGAAAATATCGTGAAATGCAACCTAATTGAATTCGAATCAAAAGCTGGAGATCTGCAGGAAAACAAATGACACACTATACATATGAACCACTAATGACATTAACAAGATATAAATATATATAAATGTTTTTTTTTTTTACGTTATTTTGAACTTTTCATAAAATCAATATACATTTTGCAAAAAACTGGATTTAATTTTATTAATTATCATTATTATTATTTTTTTTTTAATTTAAACTATTCATTTGTGTAAACCAAAATTTCATGTGCCTTTAGATGATACTTTTATCGATCTCTTTTTATCACTCTAGCCTTAGCAAAATAATTATTCAAAATAATTATCGGATAGTTGATATAAATATCTGAATATTGACATTAACTATGTAGATGTTCATTTTGATTATCAAATAATTCTATTCCCCTTAGTGCACCGTTCACAATAACCTAAATTACGAACCTCCTTTACTGGAAATTAAAATAAATCATTTTTTCAGCACATATATTATTATCTTCTAACGCTAGTAAATATGCGTTTTCACCACTGCAAGAAGTTCAACAATCAAGTTACTTCAACTCGATTTCACTTGCTTCGTGTAATTTCAAAGGTACCTTCCTCAATGTAAATTCTACCACAAAGTTTCAAGTTATTTCATTGAAAGGCACTTTTAAATATTGCATCCAAAGATGTCCTTTGATGAAATCATAATGCAAGTATGTCCATTTGATTTTGATTGTGTACCCAATCGTATGTGTATCCACATGTTCCAACATTTTCACTGAAAATACGATACTACGACGGAAAAACGGTGAAAGAGCGAAACGCAACAGATTACGAACCTCTGATGATTCAATAGGACGCGTTTCCGGGTTTTTTTTCCTTCCCTTTCCAGTGACGAAGTCAGTCTCCGTGCCTTTTTTTTTCATTGCGGAATATACTTTAACTAGCCGTCGACATTCAGAGCATTAAGGCAGTTGAACCCTCGCCTTACTGGTCGGCCAAGACTTGCCTTTTATACACGTTGTATTCGGCAGATTTTAGGCACAGAAAACTAAAAAGCTAATTTACTTTGAAAGTATCTGGCCTCGCAATGAACGAGCATTTCATCAAACGGACGTGTTTTCAAAAGCCTTGCAGTGGTTTGGGCATCTGGGGTGGCGGCTGTAGTATTTCGGCGACGAGAAGCGAACGCCCGGCTAATGCAACCAGCGACAGATTGGCGGTGGCTCTTTCTATAGATTTCTCTTTCGTCCACTTTCTCACTTTTATGTATGCACGCCATGAGTTGTTGAATGTCCATTTTGCTGATAGATGAAACTGTTAGCCATAACATCTAAATGTGCATTTGATGCATCAGCGTCAAATGATGTTGAATGTGTGAAAACACTCAATCGGTATAACATATTTGGAAAAGTGTGTGACGCTGGAAACGTCAAAAAGAGCTAGCAAAAATGTACGCAAAAGTACGTTCGAATTGGGATGGATTTTGAGTCTGCGTTGGCAAGCTTGATTACCAATTACTTGCTGGGTAAAGCCATATTTGTCTTATATTGGTTCCATTTTTGTAATAAAAAAAACTTTTTTCCATTGTCAACGAAGAAATTATCGTAATAAAAGATTTTTTTCGTTACGAAAGAATTTGTTGACTGCAAAGCATCAAGAAAGTTTAATATTCTGTCATCTTCGACTGTGTTCTTCTAAACTGTTACTCTATTGCGAGTGGTAACAAGTAATAAGAATAATTAATAGGAAATTCATAATCAATTAACATCAATTTAAATGAATACAATTATAAATTTCATAAACATACAATCTAGTGTATTTGCTTTATATTCTTTTCTAAAATATTTTTTAGAAATTACCAATTTACTTGTATTTCGTTTTTAAAATATTTTTAAAAATATTTCAAAACATTTTAAAATATTATATATATATATATAAATATTATATATAAATAAATATTATATATAAATTATATATAAATATTATATATATATATATATATATATATATATATATTATAGAAGAAACACATAATCATAATGTTTTTTATTCTTAACTTATTTTTATTGTAATGTATTTTTATTCTTAACTTATTTTTATTGCAGTTAGAATCTTTTTCTGTTAAATTTTATCTTTAAATTAAGATTGTACTGTATACCGAATATAATTTCTATCGGACACAATATTGTACTGTACTATAGAAAAAAAGGGGGGGAACAATATACTGTGTTATAAATGTAGATTGGTGACGAATTTTTCGTAATTTGATCGTGAGAATATGCAAGCCCTAATGATGTCACAGTGCTGTGGAGAAAGAAATGGGTTCTGATCTAGTGATTCGATGGTCTGCGTACGCCACTTCAAGTTAAAGCAAACGCTGCATTATACTTGTAAATGTTGAATAATAAATTGCAATTACACAGAGGAAGTCATCGCGAATGCATCTATTACTGCATAAGATTTTAAGGGACCTTTTCCTTGAAGTCACGGCGTGACTGTCATTATTAATGCTTGGCTCGATTTCGGAAACAGATTGTGGTGCAAGATATGCTCGCAATTGTTGAGGCAATCAGTGACATCGTGATTAGTGGTTGAGTTTTATTTTTTAATAAAAAATATCTACGAAGTGGACCATCTTATTTCATTTTGTTGCGATTTTATATTAAAATTGTATACTCCTTGTTTTATATAAAAATAAGTGTGTCCAAATTTTAAAATTATATTCATATTTTATATATTTAAATGAAAAGAAATGAAAATGAAAATGAAAACTGATAAGTCGAAAAAAAAATTGCTATGCATTTTCATTTTTTCACTCAGCCGTAAACTAGTGAACACGATTAATCAAATCATCATTAGTATGTGACGTAAAAGAACTGCAGCGAATTTTGGTCACAAAGTTAAGATCAATTGATTACATTGCCTATAATCGGGACGAAATGGACTTAGTTTATTTTTTAAAGACGATTCGATTTAGCGATTATTATTAATCGTAAGGGAACCGATAAGGCCCAATAAATTAAATACACTCATAAAAATGTCCATTGTGTGCAAGACGAAATATTTTGGTTGAAAGCGGAAAACGTCTTACTACTCAGCCGAGATTATAACATCTTTATCGTAAACGTTTTTTAATCTACGTTCGAAAAGTCTTCAATCAAGACGGATTACGTTATCTATAGAAAACTGACTCGAGCGCCGCCACGCATTCACGCAACGCATGTGCGCAAGTGCATAATTTTCAAGACAACATCAGTCTTGGCTGCAGATTAATCTTGGTCTGTACTCAAGAAAGTCAAAATTTAGACAGAAGGTAATCATTTTTATGAGTGTGGTTTTCCTGATTAGAACCATTTTAATCAACCGATTGTTACAACCATGCAGGGTATCGATTTCGACTCCCATTCAAGGTTAACAATTCAGAATTCCCAAATCAGAATTGTAGCCCGATTTGAATGTCTACTCGGGAAAGCTTGCGAAAATCGAGTATACGAGCATGGTAACCATGCTCATATATGCCGCAACGGCAGAGTTGTCAGCAGAGCTAGCAAGTCGATCACAGATCGGACGATGTCAAGCTCGGGTATGTTAGCGAGTGCATGCATCAGCTAAATCTGATGATCCGCTAGAGCCTGGCCGCCGAATGATTGCTCGAGCGAAACTTACGGGCGATTCCGACGGCTGTCGAGCGAGCAACTGCTTGACTTTTCAGTCGGCTAGAGGGCTTATATAGCTCTGGGCTGGTGTTTACAATTACATTTGCGTAATGTAATTACAATGTTTACGGTTGTCAGCTGCGGGTTGATGACCGTTTGACAGATGGTAGGCCTGTTTGCGGGGTGCGCCGTCATCATTTTTGAAGCGGTTGTACTAATAAAATTTAAGATTTTAGGCGATCGCAGATTTTTTATTTCATGCGAAATAGAAGAAGAATTAATATTCTAATTACAATAATATTTATAAAAAAAGAATTAGTAAAAAATTTTAATATATACGAAAGAGTGTCATTTTTTTGTTTGTAATGTAATGACAGTCCTATGTATATCAAAACTAAACTATTATTGTTTTAATAATTCCGATTATATAAAATATAATACCTACGAACTGTTGGTAATTCAGCCTTGAGGTAAGTCTTCTAAAAATGGAATATGCAAAGAAAAAATTTCATAAAAAAAGGTAACAATTAAATACCTTTTATGCATCCTACATTTGCGCAATGATCAGCAAAGGTATTATAGTACGTTTCAATTTGATATATTTTTGCGATACGCAACTTTTTATAACAGTTCGAGTCAAGAGTATTTGTAATTTCATTATGGAAAATGTCATTCGTGTGACACATAGATTTGGAGTGCAGCTTCGATATAAATTGTCAGGGTGTTCGAATACATGGTCCAAAAATAATTCAAGCCATGTGGTTCGTTTCGCAGAATTACCGATAAACACCACTCAGATGGCTGGTCTGAAAATAAGCTGATCTGTCTTCCGCGTCTTTGATCACACAATATCTAATTTCGTTTCCGTTATTTTTGTTACTTACTTTGGGCTTTTTCATCGTTGACATTATCGCGACAGAACTGTGCAAAACGTTAGTTATCACCGATCGCGGGCCATTTACGTAAGTGGAACAACGTTCTTAAAATTCTTGTCAAGTATTTTGTACGACGAAACTAACTTTCGTCTTTAGTATAATTTAGAATAATTATTACTCATTTCATACAAAAATGAATTCAGATATTCATCCAAGTTCGAAGAACAGCTCGATCCATTTTCATACGAAATAAATGACAATTAATCGTTCAGTAACTGATAATCGTTGTTCTAAACAAATGTATCTAATTGATCACCTTAATGTTACTGAACTGAGAGGAAAAAAATTGCTCTTGTAACAATTCTAAATTGTAAGTTTAACCGTTTATAAATTCTTTCTTGTTCAACAATGACATAAGATTTGTATTTGTGATTATTAAACTATTTGTATTTTTATCCTTTCTCAATTTTTTAATTGAAAAAGTATTTACGAGTTATGACCAAAAAAAAGTGTCCTGGTTTTGAAGTTCTGTAACGCTGTTCTTCTTTTGGTAAGATCTAAATAGGGTCACCTATTTAGATCTTACGTTGCACCTAAAAACAGCCCGTACATGTTTTACTGAACTTTAAATTAAAGTATGTACTCGCAGAAAAATTAATAATACTTCTTTTTTAAAAAAAATTTAAAAAAGTAAACTTGTAAGTGACGATCCAAAATTTTCCCAATAAATTTATCGGAAAAATGTAAGATGATCACTAATAAATTCACTTTCCTAAGTTATAGGAAAATTAACTGAAACTTTTTTTAAATTAAGTCAATGATACAAAAATCTTTTTACTACATTCAATTCACTTAAAATAGGTGGATATTACATACATTTTCACGGTTGTCAATTCACGACGAATTTTACATACATCTTCAATCAAACCGCAAAAACCAAGTTCCGTGGACGTATTTTTTAAAGAACGGCTTAGAAAAAAAAATTTTGTTTCATATTTTCAATTAACGTGCTAATTCTTTCGGGGCAATTTTATACCGGCCGATTAGTTAGAATCTGTCACCTTTACGACTTGTGGTTCTTATATATATATACAAACTTTTGAGGGTGCACAAGATTTGAAAAGGGGATAGATTTAAAACAATTATAAGGAAGGGAAGCTAATCCTTAAGGGCGTTTTAATTAAAAGTGGCGCCAACTGACGGGTGGCCATCGATCAACATTCCTGTATTCTGTTTGACGGCTTAGTCCCTACATTCTTGAGATTAACATTATTTATTTGTTTTCTCAATAAGGTATTTACGCGAGCTAGTAAAACATGCATCGTAAGTTTAATTCCAACAAATATGCTTTTTAATCCCGAGTTAAAAAGCACAATTTTATTTGACGGTCGAATAGCCAGTATTACCCTCTTAAGTGTCCTACATATTTATTTTGTAAAACTATTTTACGACTTTTATTATGTCTGTCCGTAATCCAAATTTCGAAAGAAAAAATACCCTTTAAATTTTCAGAATATCTTAAAACTGAAGGAAAGATGTTTTCGCCTACTGTCGAAATTTATTTTAAAGTTGCCTATCTGATTACGTGATGATAAAAATCGAAAAATTTAACACATTCGATGCATTCCCAAGTTCTTTAAACCATTTAAATAGTTTCTGTTTTCAAATACATAATTTTTCAGTAGATATACAGTCAAGTTGTTATAACTATATTTGCTTATAACCAACTATGAATTTTTTAAAGTATACCCCGATCAAAAATCATTACTTCCTTGTTTCAGAAATTAGCAAGCGAATTTAAGACCGTCTTGGAATTCTAAGTTATCTTGAACTGAATAACATCGTAGACAAGTTGGAATGTAGCCTTTGCTTGGTATTTCGACTGCGTTCGGTATGTGTCAGCAATGTCCACCCGGTGACGTTTTAACGCCTTGTCACCTTAACGGACGGCCTGACAGGCCAAGATATCATCCATATTATTCAAACACATGCTTGACCAGCTGATACGGAAATATAGAAAATTGATGAAGAAAAATTTATTTTCACTTTTTCTTCTTCTATTCAGTGTTCACAGCAAGCCAAAAATCATTTTAATATTTGTTTCATTTAATCCACCATACACATATACGTGTACTTTTTAATTGTTAATTTCCTAACAATAATATGTACTAACATACAAAATACTTTTCCCAGTTCATACTTTACTCACTTCTTACATTAATTATCGTATATTTAAAGAAAAATTCAATTATGTATCACGCAAATAAAACGTTATCAAATGTATAAGGAAAATAGCATAATTATTTAAATGATTGAATGTTTTTAATTACGACTTGTACAAAGATTACATAAATTTAACAGCGTTCCCATAATTAAAACTGTCAAACTATTCAATTATTCACTTAAAACGGTTAATTAGTCCTGTTTGAGATTTCGTAACGTATGACACACGCACACCGATTGACACATACTTACTATGCCCACACCAACGCTCATTTACACACATACACACACCTGTTTGCGACTCGCTACTCTGCTAACTTTCTAACAGTGCGCGCGGAAGCGACGTGACCCATCCGACAGTCGGTACTCTACTGTTTTCTTAGTTCATTAAAAATTAAGGCATCAAACAGTCAACAAACAATCTACCTTTTCTTTAAGGCCTTCTACCGTCAAACTTGATCCAGTCAATTTTGCCAATCGATATAAGTTTTTGATTAGCGAAATGTTCGAATTTAAGGTTAGAACATCGTCGAACAAAAGGTCACATATGCCGCAAACTCCCGAATTGAGAATGAAAAAACGGCCTCCTTACAGTAGGATGCCGAATCTAAACTGAAAGCAACAGACGTATGGAATATTTTTCAGCGCCTCACCCGACGCGGATGCTGATTTGTTTCTTAACCCGAGGAATCAGCAGTGCCGCCATTTCCGTGCTGTCACGTGCTCTGATTCCGTTGAGTAACGTACCCGCGCACGCGCAATGCGAGAAGCGTCTCACGTCGGCCGAATGCTCGCTTCCCGCCGCGACATCTACGTGCCGGTTCACAACGCCTTTAACTGCAATAAAAGCAATCGTCTCCCCTCTATTCACACGCGCGACAGTGAAACGGCTTGCGATATCGCGCGTCTCGGCAGTAGTAAGTATCAGTTAAACATTAGCCCGTTAGTGGTTAAACCTAAATATAGGCCAGCACAAGTAGTACGACCCTTGCTAAAGACAGCCATTTTGCTTTCATTCGGTTATCTTCTTTTAATTTTTTGCGACGGTCGCTAAAAATTCTGAAGCATCGTCCAGATGACGATGACTGGATATGAGGGTCGTCCATGTGGTTAAGTTTGAAATAGTCAGCCATTTTGTCGTTAAACTACTGACGAGAGAAGATGCAACAGATGAACATATTGAAGTCTTATCTACAGTTGTTAATAGACATTGTTTTGATATAAAAATTGATTGTTTTGATTTTATAAAACATGTTAAGTAAGTTGGTACATGTCCACCAGTATTGGAAAATCAGCTTCATTTGAGTTTATAACTTCAGTTTGTGTAGAAGTAGAAGACTTAAGTCCACAAATTGTGAGTAATTGGGACTATGAGTTGAAACAAATGCAATTTCTACATTTCGAATGATGCAATAAATAAATGGTACTTTTTTCCTATAGTAAAATAAGGATAACCTTAAAGATACGGTTATCTTATACAAGACCAGACGTTCGGTTTGTTTGTGTCTACGTCTTAAAATGGAATAATCACCATGTACTTAGCAACCCCACTTTCTCTAAATTTAAATTTAAAGGTTCCAAAAATACGAGCTAATTAAAGACAAATTTTGGACCATGTTTATAATTTTTGGACCGCGCTAAAACGAGTGCAAAATGGTCCCCGAAGCGATTACGGAAAACAAATTTTTTCACTCCCGTAACTGGCAAGGGCGTAGCCTTGGATTTGTCAATTGTATACATGTATAAAAAAATTCTAGTTGCATGATACCTTAGTCTTTTATTTTTCTTTTAATATGACGTTAACCATCGTGTATAAGAATACATTTTCCGACATGAGGGGGTGCCAATTTTGTTTTGAACTGTATGCATATTAACTTAGCCTTCCCATACAAACGGTGTCCGCATCCCAAAGCTCACTTAATGATCATAGCTTGGACAGGTTTCATCTTGAGATACAACACATTTCGTCGTCTAACGATTACCAGCATTATATAACAAAATTAAGTATGTAACAAACACAAAAAGGATATCAGGCGAGATTGTTTTCGTGCTGGGTACCTTT
>JABFOV010005846.1:0-10000 GCA_022817685.1 Aradophagus sp. ZL-2020
ACGTTTATTTGCAAGGAATTTTTAATAAAATATTATTTCGTCTATCGACAATTAAAATTAGAACTTGAATTTATATTAGCGCGATATGAAATGAAATAAATGAATTCGTTTATTTTCTTGGTTGGAAATGTATCTTTGTCGGTTGCAAATTTATGAAATTTGGAATTCGCTGCAAATAAACGTTGCAAACTTCTTGTACATATTCATTCAATGGTTTAAAAATGTAAGATCTGTTGACGTGAAAATTAATATTAAAAATAATGAAGATTGCGATCAAAATACTATTTACTTTTATTTATTTAATTTAAAGAACGAAATTTAGGTAAAAATAGTAAAAAAATATGTGCAAGAAGTTAGCGACGAATTTATTTGCAATGAATTTTCAATAAATTATCATTTCCTTCAATGTGCCTGAAGTTTGCCACGTGGCAAATTACTACACGTTTTTGACTTAGAAAATTTTCTATGTTGAAAAATTGAAATCAACTAAATCGACAAATATAACAATAAACATAGTAAAAAATATAAATTAAGACAAAAAATTGTCGATTACAATTTTTAAACTTGGAAAATTTTCCAAGTCCAATATGCGTGGCGATTCGCCACGTGGCAAACTTCAATCTCATTTTCGTTCATCGATAATCAAAATCAAAACTTGAATTCATATGAGTGCGTTATAAAATGAAATCATTAAGTTTTGTCGTTTATTTTCTTCGTTTAGAAGTAAACATTTTTTGATTGAAAATTTATAGAATTTGAAATTCGTTGCAAATAAACTTTGCAAACTTCTTGCGCATCGAAAAATGTATAAGAAATTTGCAAAGTTTATTTGCAACGAATTGATAATAAGTTATCATTTCGTTCATCGATAATAAAAATCAGAACTTGAATTTATATCTAATATAATATAAAATGACATAGTTAATTTTTTCGTTTACTTTCTTCGTTTAGAAGTAAATTGATTTGGTTGAAAATTTATCGAATTTGGAATTTGTTGCAAGTAAACGTTGCAAATTTCTTGCGCACATGTTTCGATCGAAAACAATCGCTGCTGAAAAATGTCGTCACTGCTTTTCCGTTCGAAAGGCGATCGAATCGCGGCATTACGCGTTATTTAGCATAATTAGACGCGGCAACGAAACAAAAACGTTATAGTGCATTAACACCGCATTCGTATTATTCAAAATAATTGGTGTTTAAAATAGACACCACTGTTCTAATGATTCACGGCAAAATGTTATACTGTATGCAATTTCCGCAATGGTTAGCGGTGTACCTATTATGAGCACGATGTACGGTCAAGTTAACTAAGTATACAAGGTGATACATAGATCAGTATTTACCGGCGTGTGTTGTATAGATACATTCTTGTTCGAAAGTCGAAAGTGGCATTTAATGCCTTAATGAGTCGGATACCGCGTGCATTATAAACTGTTAATAAGAAGCGGAGTCGTTTTAATGACAGTTGATACTGAAACGACTTTCCGTCGCCGAGAATGCAGATTTTTTGTTGACAACATCGAATGGTGTAAAAACCATTGTTTTGAAAATAACATTTGATACGTTTAATAAACAAAGTAGTGTGCAAGAAATTCGCAATGTTTATTTGCAACGAATTTAACGGATTTTAATCAAATATTTCGATGTGCAGGAAGTTTCGTACGTACATAATATACGGGTTTGAAGTTGGACAAATTTTCATGAAAAAATTTTCCGTTTTCCTTGTAAAATGTCTTTATTTTAGTAGAAATATATAAATATTGATTTTTATTGACTGCTTTGTCTAATTTTTTGTTTATTTTGTGCAGTATTCGATCACTTTTTGCAATTTGCGAACACACATTGTACAATCATTTTTCCAAGTTCGAATTCGTATATTATATACGTATGAAACTTCTTGTTGATATATTTCGTCCATCTGAAATCGAAGTGTTTGTGTATAAATTGATTTTTCTTAAACAATTTCGAATTGAATTTAATTTTTGATAAGGAAAAAAAAGTAAATAAGACGAAACACTAAAAAAATATATATATTTTAAATTGCACTGAAATCAATTGTAACTCTAATTTTGATTTTAAGTAAACAAAATTGCTTTCAGTGTGAATTTGTCGACGAAAACGGTTTTCATATTAACTTTTTTATCATTTTAACAATTTTTTTATTTCATGAGAAAAACATCAACACTGCAATAAATTTTGAATCTCGTAATAATAAAAATGCTATTGCAATAGCAAATTCGTAATCACATCGTAATCATGTTTTTTTTTTTTTTTTTTTCAATTTTTAAAAAACATTTTATCCGAATCGACGATTCAATTAAAGAACCAATCATCGTCGAAATCGCTGTAACCTTATCACAACTATTCGATAAAATAACCCAAACGTTCTCTAAATCAGGGAATTAATTGAAAAAAGATGAGCATAAACGGAGCATCGGCCGGCACTTCAGCCGCGGCATTTCGAAAAGGCATTCCGATTTCGTTGCATTTATTCAGCGTCGTAAACCGTGGCCATTTTTGTTGGACGTTGAAATTGTCAGCGCGTTCGGTTATGCGACTGTTTGGTCAACTGTACAAGAGTGGCGTTAAGGTCCAAATATGAGCAAGAGCATCGCATCGATTAGCTGTCGTCGGCAATTAATGCGCGCCACACCTGCCGCGATTATTTAGCCTATCGTGTAACATTTGCCTGTCATAATTGCCAAATGAAATCTTCCCCCGTTTGGCCGATCGTTTCCTTTTTCCTTTCCTTCTTTTTCGCGTTTCTTTTTTGCACTCACATTTATGCCCGGCACCGAGTCAAACAAATTGTTTAATTACTGCCGGCATTATCGATTACTGTCAGTTCATTATCTGCCGCGCTGCCGGAGCGTGCACCGTTTCAACGTTATTTTTGCTTCGGCGTAACATGTTTCACCGTTTCACGTTGAATCCGTTTCGTACGTTGATTTACATACGCGAACATTTTCTCACGACGGTTGCAGAGTAGCGATAAGGGGGGACGAAAGAAAGGAATAATATTTACAATTGAAATGATCAAGTTTGCGGTAATTAGGTTTGATATAATTTATCGTCGCTGGTTGAGGTTCAGCGATGATTGATAGTTGATGATAATTGCTGATAACAATAATTGGGGACAACAATTAATTGGTAATTAATTGTCACGGTTGATGATTAATGTTTTATGGTTGATTAATAATTGTACCGCGCGATGATACAGGGGGGATGTATCAAAAATCGAAATCACATTTTTTTAACTTATTTCAACAACTGTTTTAGTAATAAAAGATTATTTTGTTCGATTGATCTTGTTGAGTTGCAATTTTAGCTTACTTGGAATTCTAGTTGCAAAGAAATGTAGTTAACTTTCACTACTTAATTATATTAATAAAGAAAGGAAGCTAGGTGAAAAAACTTTCGAAATGCATATGAAAGTGCATTCCACAAACGCATAGTGCATTTCAAAAATCATCGCACTTGACTGGAATCTCGACTTATCCATCGCTTCTGCTATCTTTGCGCACAATTTTCAAACTAACAAAGTAACGAAACAATGTAACCAAAACTTTCCGACAAAGCGATAAGAACAATGGCAGCCGAGTTAAAATTACAATAAATCATTGTAACATTTACAGTCCCGTCGCTGGCTGCGCATTCAAAATTTCAGCCCCGTTTTCGAGCGTCTTCAAAAAGCCCCGACAAGCTTCCACCGGAATTCGCGAGTGCCGATAATTATCTCTAACTTGATAAAGCGCGAAATGATTTCCGCGCGCCGAGGGAAGGGGGTCGAGCTTTCAGCCGGCAATTTTCGCCGGCGAGTCGCGCTACTTTATTTATCGCGATCCCGCAGCATTGTTGGCCCGCGCTTTTTTCTTTTTTTTTTTTTTTTTTCGGCCGACTTTTCATTCCCGAATAAATCCCCGATTAACGCAGCGTGTTAAGGCAAAGAGGTTTAAATTTCCCGCGCTTTAAATTTAAATAGTACCGAGCAGTTACATCCTAGAGGCTGAATAGGCTAATGGAGCCGAAAGCGGGGCTTTAAATTTAAATGCCGCTGAGAAATTACACTTTAAAATTGTTTTACACCGGCTGCTCTTTACGTATGTACCCCCCCCCCCCCCCCCCCCCCGGTCTTGTTCCTCGTTTTGCAATCCCTTTTTGCTTTCGTCTCTGCTTCATTCTTCCTTTTCCAGCCAACTTCATCCAAAGCATCCGGTCGAGCCTTATCTCCGCTAGGACCTAACGGTGACTGAGACTTCCGTCGAGAGGCGGCGTTTTTACTTTCGCAAATCGCGGACTTCCCGTGCCGGGCATGCTCGCGATACGTCCAAATAACGTTCGCGTTTCGTTCGTTGCTTCTCGCTCGGTTGTTTTGTGCAAATGCACTGGAGGAAAGTCAATTACATATTCGCCGAATGGAGAGGATTCTTTTCGGTTCGAGTGGATTTATTCTCGTGGGAAGAGGATGCCGAAGAGAATCCTTTCGTGGAAGCATTTTGAAGACAACGTTTTGGACTTGGTATTCGTAAAATCTGGTGCTCTTTACATCGAAAACAATAAAAATAAAGATCATGTAAAAGTCGCCGTTCAGGGAAAAATACAAAAATTTAACAATATCATTAACTTCACCCGGACCTTTTATATCACTATCTGAGATTTATAATTTGATGTTGTTAATGTCTATTTAATTACTGTTCATTAAAGTCTGTTTTAGGTTGCGAATTTTTTAATTCTTTCATGTTGTTAAAACAGTAGAACATAAATTTTAATAATTTTGTTTAGAGAAGGGAAGTATGATTCAATCAACGACCACTACTTTTGTAGATTTGTAAAGTATTTTCAAATGCATGTATATTTCCAGTCAATCGATCTTTCAAAGTTATCATCTGTTCTCTACACCGAAATCTGGAAGCCGATCGGCCAGATACAAGTTACAAAACCGAAAATCTCGTTAACATTCTCCGGAACGGGTTTTATGACGTCAAATGTTAATTTCCCGAAAACCATTTACGTCATGCTCCTGTTCTATATAACTTTATAAACGGGCTTACATTTTCATTCTCTAACAGTTGAATTAAGTTAATTCTACGTTTTCAATGTTCCATACCACGTTAATAGTAAATTCATTTTCAAATACGAAGTTTAAAATTACAATGTTCAAATTGCTCGATGAGTAAATGTGAAATAAAATAGGTATATAAACAGTAATAACAATAATAATAATCTTTTGTTTTATCAACAAATAATCATCAAATCAACACTCACAAGAAAGATGCATTGAGTGAAGAAAAATTTTCTTGGTTCAAGATAAAATGTATCTTAATATTTTGCTAAGAATAAATTTTCTTGAACCAAGAAAAGTTTCCTTGATCCAAGATACTAAGTAATTAAGTCAAGAAAAAATGTCTTGACAGGATAAAAGTAGATTTTGATCGAAGAAAATAATAGCAAAACTTAATGATTCTTGAACGAAGGTGAGGATTTTTGTGAGTGAATGCAAGAGATACTTAACAAATACACTGTGAGAAATCGTATATGAAAATTCATCATCCCTATAAAAATAATCGCAGGTGTAAAAAGTGTCTCTCAGCTTACTTATACGCACGTCACAAAAAAAGAGATTTTCATACGTCTGTCATAATTCACGATTCTAATTTTCTCCTCTATGTAACCACCCAGTAACAAATCTTAATTTCAATATTCAACTGTTGACGCCATGTCAGCTTTACAAAACCTAATCCTTGGAACGTTCCCACGGTGTTGGATGCCAAACAATAGGTCCAAGGTAAAATGTTTTGGAAAAGCTTTCGAAAGTCAAACACTGACCCAACAGGCGCAGGTAGAAAGTGAGAAAAAAATGTTTAGTCAGGCATTCATTAATAGCTTTTCTTTTTTCCCTTGTTCCCAGGGCTTGAGCCAGGACATGGTGTTGACGAAGGACGAGGATTGGTGCATGCTGCCTGGCTTCAGGAACAAGTCACCGGTGGGCGTCGTCATAAGGGACCGGCTGATGACGGACGCGGCTCTCGGTGGCCCAAAGCCGATCAAATGCGAGCACAGCTACAGCCTTTTGGCGTCGAGTTCGCCACCGAGCCCGGCCACCCCTGGAGCCAACCCCGATTCCCCGGCCAACGGCTCCAGCACGACCGTCGAAAATCACTCCATCCACTCGTCAACTGACGATGATCATAAGCCACTTCCGCTCATCAGAACAAGAATCGATGGTATTGACGAGTCACGCATTTTTGTTTCGTTTGCCGATTCGCCAATTTCATAATGAGTCCAATCCTTAACAAAAAAATTCATATAGGAATCTATATAGGAACATACTTGGGTTCTTACACAGGAACCCATACCATCTCGGAACCTATCTGGGTTCAATTCGATCAAATTATCACTTATAAGGGAACACAGATAGGTACCGAGATGGTATGGGTTTCTTGTATAGGAACCCAAGTAAGTTCCTATGTAGATTCATGTGTCAAATTCCTATATAAGTTCCTATATGAATCTCTTTGTTAGGGATGAGGCTTGTTGGAAAAGGCATTGCAGTTTCAAAGATGTCAACGAATATGTACATGAATAGACGAATTTCTATTTAAATTTTGTTCACTCACAAAAAAGTTTGTTTAAAATAAGTAGATTCGTTACAAAGTAAAAGATCTCTTGCTGTAAAAGTAAACGACTTGTTTTAGACTGCATCATTTGACTATATAGAATCAAAAAATAATGAATAATTCTTCTCAATGAAATTTCAAACATATTTTTTACTGCTTTGTAAAAAAGTTTGCAAATTTAAAGTACGTATACTGAAATTAAAGTCTACCTTATACGGGGACCAATGAGATTGTTCCGGCTTTTAAAATTACCAGAGTCATTTGTAATTTTGTAAACTTCACCTTTAATTTTAGAATACAGATATATTTTAAATTTACATACATTTTAACTGTATATACTGATGATTTTAAGAAAGTAATTAATCAAAATCTTCAATTTCCAATATGCTATGTAATATTCAGATATCTTAAACATAAGAGAAAGATGTTGCATTGAGTTACACGGAAATCGTTTTTATTCAGAAATGCGTTTCCTTTCAAACGTTGTTGGGTAAATAAGGAAAAGCTTTTTCAAAGAAAAGTAAAAGTCACATAGATGAACGAAGCACAGGTGCTACAGGAAATGATTTTATTGAATCAACGTGTTTCGTCTAGTCGTGAGAATTATTTCTATTGTGGTATATGGACGTAAAATAAAATGAACAAAAATAAATACAGGATAAAAATTCTTACTTTGAAATATTTACAAATTTTTTTATTTATCCGTAACAGTGTAAAATTTTGAACATCATACGAAGCTTTGTATAAATATACATTTTGTAATACTGAACAGAAAAAACCAATGCTTATAAAGTGGACCAGATAATATAGATAGATATCTTTGTCGATGAGAATTTGTTCTGGAACTTCGTTATATATTTAAGTTCACACAATTTAAATCAAATTGTGACAAATAATTAAATGAAGCTTTCCAAGAAATGTTGATAAAATGTCACTTTATTTGCTTGTTCTCTCTCTCTTTTTCTATTCTTTAATTCATCTCCTTGTACAAAGTAATTTTCAAACAAGTATTAATATTTTATGAAAACATCTTAAATTTTGTAAATATTGTTTAAAAAATATTTGAAAGGCAGATTTCGCTAACAAATGTGTTAAAATTATTAAATTCGAACAAATGTCAACGTTTGACATGTGACGATAAATTTGAAAAATATAATGGAAGAAAAATGAACATGCAATTCAAGTGCTAATGAGGCGCATGCTTTCGTTGCAGATATGGAGGAAGAATGTTTCCCAGTAATTTCAATGAATAGTACGTCCTGCACAATGCCGAAGATGACCTTAAAGGAGGAAATTGATATTGAAGATTGTCCGGTAATTAAAGGCGAGCCAATAAGTGCTCCCGGTAGTCCGAGCGCGCCTGCTAGTCCATCGGCCAGTCTGGACAACGACGGTGGCGATACGATCATAACAATACAACCCCATACTCTGCACTTGCCAAATACACACATGGTACAAGGCAGCGACAGCGAAGATGACGACGACGAAATGTATCAGGTATCTATATTAATGCAATACAATTTTCGATGCACCCTGAATAAACTCTTGGCTAAGTAACGGAGCGGAAAATTATTTAATTATTCATTAAATTAAAATGATTGCAGAGTATAAGCCAAACTCATATTCATCTTGTTTCAAACTTATCCACGTGATCAATTGCAAACGTCATTCAGTGCATACATCATATTAATTATTTTGGTACTTTGAGTTTGAAACTAAAATCGTTGGATTCGTCCTCCCATGTGGAATCAAATTTGATTATTCAGTATTCCGACTCCCCGAATTGCGATGCAACTTGTTATGAAACAAAATAGATGGATTATTCATATTTCATATATATTTATCTTCTAGTTTTGTATGTTCTGTTAAAAATTATTTTTAACGAGACTCTTAAACATTCTTTATTTTAGATGTATCTGCAATTTATTTTATATTTGACTTAATTTAAATATAAACAATAGTTATATAGATTAGACAAATTTTTGATGTTCAAAAATATAAATAACTGATTAAGAGTATATTTTGTAACAAGGGCGGAAAGTCGATAATTTGACAAGTGAACTTTCAGCACTTGCTTTGTGCTGAAAATTCATTGATCATGAGTTTTTACTTCACCTGCTTATATTAGAAAAACTCGTCGTTTAAGAAAAAGTTTTGGTATTGTACACTTTATTTATATCAATAAATTCATTTAATTTCAGAATATCGACATACAAGAGTTTGATTTACAAGACTCATGCATCGAAACCGATGGGGCGATCAATGACGCGAGTCAGGGATTGCCACCGACACCTCCGAGCAGCGCCAGTTCCGACAGCGAAACATCCGCGTCATGTTCTCCGGAACGACGCGATTCACAATCCTCAAATCATGTGCAAAGTCTGAAAGGATTGCTCACACCGAGGCTCTACGTCACAAACGCGACCAACACTCACACAACAAGACGACCCATTAACACTCCCTTGATTTCGTCGCAACCGGTAAGTCAACGTTTAAATGGTCCACATCACAATCAAAGATTATCTATGTATTATATTCAATGCAAATTTAAGTTTAACTCTTTTATGAATGGTTTAATTTGTATGAATCAATTTTCTTTTTTTTCTTCTTATTTTAAATTCTTATAATTCTAAATACTGTCTTTGCCATTATTAAAATATTGTATATTTTGTTAACAGAAAGGGTCAACAGGTACTCTTATTTTAACAGAAGAGGAAAAAAGGACTCTTCTGGCGGAAGGTTATCCTATTCCAACAAAGCTTCCACTGACGAAAGCGGAAGAGAAATCTTTGAAAAAGATTCGCAGAAAAATAAAAAATAAGGTACATGGTTGTAATTTTCACTGATAATATAGCTTCCATCACAATTCACGGATAATTTATTATGAATATACTTCCAGAAGTAATACTGTAAATGTTGGTAACTAGACTCTATAAATGGTTTCTAAAATATTCCAACGGTTAATTACTTTTTAATGATGCCTTTTAATTGTAAACATCAATATAAAAAGAATTATTATTTTAGATATCTGCTCAAGAATCGCGCAGAAAGAAAAAAGAATATATGGATAACCTTGAGAGGAGAGTGACCATACTGGCCAACGAAAATTCATCTTACAAAGATAGACTGAATACTTTGGAAAAGACAAATCGTGAATTAGTAAAGGAATTGCAACGTCTGCAATCTTTCTTAAACAATAGGTCTTTTTAGTTCCAGTCAACGAATTAGATGAAAGACATCTATTAAACTTATAACAAACAGTGAATTCTATTAGTGAATGTTTCACTGCGTAAAATACATCTGTTTTTAATGATACTTTGAACTGTCAGTGGAAATACATCATCTCAAATGTTGAACTTGTATTTAGAGCGAGACTCTAGTTT
>JABFOV010005847.1:0-11459 GCA_022817685.1 Aradophagus sp. ZL-2020
TTTGTCCAATCAATTTATGGGAAAAATTGTCAAGTTTCCATGACTTGTTCTAAAGTTTATACAAGTTTTTCCCTGAATCAAAGTACGAATATTAGAAACTACACAATATCTTCCCATAAATTTATCGAAAATACTCAAGATGGTCACTTATAAGTTCGCTTTCCTAAATTTATAGGAAAATTAATTGAAAATTGTTTTGCGTGCATTTGTTTTTTGATCCTATTATCGATATAAGAATTTGTGAATAGCAACGTATAACGAAAAAGAATTTCTTATTTATAATCAATTACGTTTTTTGAGTAATATTTTTGCAAAAACTAAATTTGTTAATTCAAGCGTTGTAAACTTCAAGCGCATCAAAATTCAAAAGATATGTTAAGTAACATAAAAAACTGATTTACATGCAAAAAACCCTCAAATGCATTTTGTATTGTATTTCATAACGCAACAATGTTTTCCGTCGTCTCATCACGTTCGTTTATCTCAGACTAATCCCTCTTCGCGGTCACAAGGGGCGCATCGTTTTTTTCCTTCTTTTTTTTACGAAAAATCAAAACCTTGTAAGAAGATAACAGAAATGTCACGTCAAGTCGAAGGACCTTCGTGGGAAGTCGCGCTGAATTCCCCCGAAACTCGAGACGCGACAGCCATCCTGAATATCAGTCAGTTCGTAATCTACTACGTAACCCTGAGTATATTATTTTTAATTACAAAATTCGCCGGTAAAAAAGTTGGATTGAGTGCGGTAATCTTATCTACGTTCAAGAAGACAGTCCGATTAAATTGAAAACAGTTTTTTACATTCAGATTCTTCACATTTTGTCGAGCTTTTTTCATTTATTTATTTATTTCTTTAATAATTTCGAACCTGAAATTATTTGTAACTTTTATCTAACATTTGTTCAAAACTTAAGAAATTTACGAAAATTTGCGACTACAAAATATTATAAAAATGGTCCTCAAACTTTTGCTAATTTTGAAATATATTTATTAAATTTCACAGTATGCGCAAAATGGAGAATCGCGAAAAAAAAAAAAAAAAAATAACACCGTCGATCTTAAATCCACTTCAACATGCCGCGATTGGCGGAGCTGCTTTGGAATCAAAAAAGCCGACGATTATCGGGATGGGAATATAAAAAAAGTCAAAAGCGTGTGTGCAAGTGAGAGGGGCCGGAGAAAAATGCCCGGCAAGATTCGTTCGCGGAACTCGTGTGCTGCAGTCGCCTCGCGCGGGTTATCGCTGGCATTTAAATGTTAGAGAACTGGTATTTCGCCAACGTAATCCTCAAACCGCTCTCCGATGGACGAATTTCGAAAGTTAAATGCCATCAAATGTTTTGTTCGCGTTTTATACTTGTGCATATATTATTTGTATAACACGCGATGCTCCGCCGCCGTCGCCACCGATGCGTAAAGCAACGAGTGATGGGACGCCGACTGGCGTGGATATTTGCGTGCGCATTTTTGGCAGGTTTCTCGGTCTCGTTATCCACACATCGCTTGCTGATTAACCGGCTGAAATCTAAAGCGTTTCTCGAATTTCGGTTCATGAATTTCTCGACGAGTTCCCGACGATTTGAATACACGTGCAATAATTTCACAGTCGTCGATTTGTTTTCGCGTTCGTCTCAATAATTTCGGTTAATTTTCTTTGATTGCACCTTAAGTAAATTGAAGTCCGATACACAAGGTGCCAATTAATTTTAATACTATTTGATCAAGGTTTAAGTTTTTCAGTCATAATTAATATTTTTGTAAACGAAGTTGTTCATGTTTTTCCATTAAAAAATTAAAAAAGTTTTTGTATTTTACTTTTTGCGAAAATTGTACACCCATATTTAAGTTCAATGTTAAATTCATAAGTTTAAATATGTTTCTCAATGTATAGTTTTACCGAATATAACAAACGGTTAACTTGACAAAAAATTTCGGTAATGTATTTAAGGAGTTTAGATAAAAAAGTTTTAATTGTTGTTTTACATGCATCATGCAGAAACTAATCAATAATTCTATTCGATAGTTTATTCACAGCCGACCTTTGGAAGCGTTCTAACATTCGGAATTTCTCAATTACCTCCGATCCATTCTACACAAGCCTATTAGGGAGTATTATAATCTTATTAGAGCCGCGATACAATCTAATTCAAGTTTACAACTTTAAAACGGAATCGTCGCAATTCAATATTTCGACTTCAAATATCAAACTTTAGTGGTTATCCATGAATGACACCGACATTTCAAACTTAATTACCAAACACAAATTTAGGGTCAAATAAAAACTTTGCAAAATAACACCAATAATGTCATTAGTTTTTATTAGTTGAAAATTATCCAGTCGAATAATTTTGTCGCATTTTTCTCCGGTGCGATTAACGTGATGCAAGTATGTAAAGAAAGTTTCAAACGTTTTTTATCAACGACTTTGAACTTAGAAAAATTTTGATTGAAATTCTATGTCATTTTGTTAACAATTAGCTGAATAACTTCGAAAATAATACAAAATCGTTTGAATAATATTTTCCTCAATATTACATTTTTCTGCAATTTTTGTACAAAAATTGTGCAAAAGAAAATGGAAAACAAAATTCTACTTTGTACATTTTTTCCAAAGTTTAAATTTGTTGATAAAATTGAAAAAAAAAGGAAAAAAAACCGTTGGAAGTTCCTTCACGTATGCAAATCTGTGGCGGGATACGAATTTTTCAAGGCCTACCGCGTCGTCGGTTGTCGCCGTTCGAAACGTTATTCGAGATATTCCGGCAGAACGTGGAAAACGTCAAGCGCGGCGGTTCGATACGATACGAGCGAGCAACATCGACGTTCGCGAAGAAGCGAAATTAGCCGTTGCAGTATGTACAGTTACGCATTAAGCTAACAAGACTTACTTCCGATTATAGTGAAGGCTCCATTGTTCTTTGGGGGAGTAGACGTCGGTAGTGTCGGTGCTCTTTAGTACGCTTTCCAGTGCCAACCGAGCCCCGGCATTCCCGCCACGACACATACCTATTTATCTATCTATTCAGTCGCCCGCTATAATACACGATAGATCCCGCGCGTTATCTGCCGCGTGTTCGTCTTCATCATGCGCAATCTATTTGCAAGCGGCGACGGCGCACCGTGAAAAAGCGATCCCCGTCTCGCCGTCCGCTTTTCCCCCGTGTAAATTATTCATTTGCGATTGTTTGAATTACGGAGCGTCGCTTTGTCCCGCCGGCGTTTCGTTTCGTTGAAGGAGACGTCGGCTTTTCACTTGCGCGACGCGGCCATCGATTGACCAACGAAACGCTGAGTTTTCTCGGGTCATTGAAGCGTCGTCGAATTTTCATTTTCTAATTTTATTCATCAGTTATTGTTTACTTTTTATAGATAAGGATTGAATGGGGTAATTGTGGCAAAGACTATTTGGATGTTTTAAGAACTGTGTCAACTTAACAAGTTGTCGTTACTATTTAATGATAACGATACTTATTCGATTTTTCACTTTGTTTTAACTTTCAAAGCATTAAAATAGCAATATATCAATATTTAACATTAATAAATTGTTTCATCCAATGAAATTTAAATAGAGTCAAAATTAATGACTCGACCTTTTAAATGGCACGTCTCCCGGAAACCGTTGAACGTCAAAGGGTCAACGAACTTTTAAAAAGTTAATATTAATGTGAACTAATTTGACTCCACAATGTGAGTAATTGAGTTGAGTTAACAGTTACCTCGGATTATAAATATATCCATAATATCGCATAATCCCTATACGATAAATTGCTCCTTATTGATTGAAACTGCTGTTTCGAGAGATCGTTTTATTTCACTAACCTTCTGATGATCGTAAACAGTTGAATGCCATTATATAATCTCGCAGTAATTTAAATACCGAAAGTCAATTCAATTTTATCAACCTAACATAATAAGTCTGTTAATACTGCTTGAAATATATTAATTTTATGACCCGAAGACTTTTCCTCAAATTCAGTTTCAGGCAATTACCATTTCCTTATTATGTTTCAAGATTTTTTTTTAATTGATTTTCATAAATCTCCAAAATAGATCTTGCCCCTTAATTTTTGTTGATTGCGAGTTCAAAATGTTACAACATCGCACGCTGATTAGAGCGACCTTTATGGATGAAGTTATAAACATCAAATTTCGAATTTTACGACCGAAATAACTGAATTCATGACACAAATAGTTCTACTTTCGCAAAAAAAAAGTTGCCGTAAAAGCTATTGAAAACGTTATAATGAGACTATGAACGTCAAAGCCGAACGTCTCGAACGGTAATATGATTATTAATAACTAAGCCCGGGTGCTACTTTATCTTGGATGGTATCAGATACTATTATCCGTTTGATTTCGCTATTAATCACGTCAATTCTTTACCTGGCCATTCAGAAACCTCGCTCGGATATAAACACTACATTTTTTAAAAGTAATTTTTCGCAAATCTACACAACGCCAGGCGTAAATCTCGATCCGTACATTCGATCGCCAACTTTTCCGACGTTACTCAAACGAGCATCAATCCACGAAAAGTTCGACCGTAACGGCACATTTGGCCCCACCTTTCGCCTACTTTGCTGAACATTCCAGTCAGCATTACATCCGAAGGTTTCATTATCTCATTCATAGTTTAAATCGCCGTTATCATCACGTTTCGATCTTTATTCATTTTCTTTCATCATTCCTAACTTGAAAAAAAAAAATTGAATATCGCAACAAATATGTTTTTCTTATTGAGATTGTTATAATAAAACTTTTCAAGTATATTAATTAATGTAAAAAATTCGTACATTTACATTAAAAGTATTAGTATAACATAAAACAAAAGATTTTCCAAATGAAAAATTCGTATACATATTTATCAAACGTATAATACGCATAGACAAGTGATAGACATATTTATGAAAAACTTAATAAAAACATTGTCTTTAATTTTGCAGTAATTACTAAATTGAAAACAATTCATCCCTTGTTTAGGTATTTATTTATCAATATTTTCTGAAATCAAGTGACTTCTATTTTTCAACTCTCCGTTACACCGTCGCGCCAAAAGATGCCAAAGCAGCGTGCGCGGCATCGAAATGTTCGGCCGAGTGTCGAATTTCAAGCGACGCAACGATAAAGCAGTCGCGCTGCCCGATCGGTCCAATGAAGACGTGGTTTAAGGTCTCGGCCGCGTCCGCAGGCGCGAAAGGATAAATATCCGCGATCGGCGATTTATTTGAATTCTTAATGGCCGACGCGCGGAGACGGCGCGCTCATGTTCCGCGGCGTCGGGTGCGTTTCGCTCCGCGCGAGATAAACTACGAGACCTCTGCGCCAGAAAAAGCCGCGATACCGTTAGCCCGAGCGCTTAATGGATTTTCGCTCGTTCGCCACTCGCGACTTAAAAAGTTGCACGCCCGTGGGAATCGGCCGCTTAACCCGTCCGTTTTCGAAATACTCGACATTAGCCGCGACGCGGCGCTCTTCTGCGCCCCCGCCACGCGGCCGCCGCGCTAATTGTCGCTACCGCGCGCACGCGCCCGCCAGCTTCGATCCCCGTCTACGCTCAGATGAACGCGGCTCGAAAATGTAGTACCTTTCAATGTCACAATTGCGGACTTTTGTCAACAAAATATAATGCTTGCTGTTAAACAAAGTAAGATCGATTTTATTTCGTGCTAAATGTTTTCCTTTTTCACAGCAAACCTTATTGTTTTTATGAATACACGGAGAGAAAAATCCTAGTATAATCTGTTTGGAAATTCATTACAAATTACTAGACTGGACATTACTGTAAATGTTATTTCAGTATAATGCAAATAACATCGAAACGACTTCATTATAAACGTTGCTTTGAAAATGTGGTAAACGAGTGTTATGCTCAATAAACTTGAAAGATTTGTCGTGAAATTCGGAAAACGAACGGTCGGCTCAGCGGCCCGAAACGGGGTCATTTGATTAACCCTCGCCGACACGGGTCAGCGGAGGTCGCGCGGAAATTAATTGATGGAATGATTGAAAAACTCCCTCCCCGGCTTGAAAATCTAAGTAAATACCAGGATTAGACTATTCCCACCGGCGGTTTCACCTAAACTCCCAGCGGCATGGGAAATTCGGGGTTAAGGCTTCGATGCCGCTGTGAAAAACTTGTTCTTATCCGAGCGAACTAAACTCCCGTGTCCGTAGCCGTGGTGAACAGAAATCGGGACAAGCCGAAGAATGTACGTAATCGAATAACACGCTTGCGAAAATGGCAAAAAGTAATTCACTTATGAGAAAGCCCTAAACGGCCGGGGCATCCGTTGCTATCTGTGCCAGCGGCTGTCGAAAGGTGTCAAAAGGTGAGCGGACCTTTTGTCTAAGCTGACAGAACGTATCGCATTTTTCGAGGTAGCGTTGACTTGAGGTGTTTCTGTTCCACTTCCCTGACATTCGTCCATAACCCTCGGGGTTACGCGTGTTTGTTGCCGCCTTTAATTGACACGTTAACCTCACGATAAAACGCCTATCGAGACAATTGTTACTTGACGGAACTCGTATCGTGCGACAATTGTTCCGAGCGTAACAAAACACCATGAAATCCCAGCCCTCCTATCTGCGGACTTAACAGGTCATGGACAATGTCAGTCGTAAAGGAAAGAAGAAAAGGATTGAATTTATCTGCAACTGAGACTTGCGATTTTTGAAAATTCATTAGAAAGGAATTTATTACTGTTTTTCAATGTTTACAAGATTACACCGAAGAACACTGAATACGTTTCGAAATAAATGAATTAATTAATGAAAATTATAATTGAGTTCAAAGTTACAATCAAACACAAATTACTTAATTGTCTGAGAAACTTTTAATATTTTAGTTCCCAAAAATCTAAAAACGGTTGTTGGAATAGTGTAAGATAAGGAAGACGTTTGAAAACGAGACACTCGTTTCTGCAGTGTAAACTCTGAAACTCGCAACGATCTCGAGCAGCGGCGCAAATTAAGTCAACATCGCCCCACATGTCGGCCGATATTGTATCAGTCGTCGTTAGTTAGCGCGGTGCGATAATTGCGAATTTTGTCGCCGGGCTTTCGGAGCGCTATCCGTGTCTCGTTGGCCTCGCAATACGACAGAAAATGGGTAGGTACGAGATGCGAGTAACGGACATAATGGCCGCGGGCTCTGTCGTATACATCGGTGACCTGGTAGCGCGATTCATACGCATTTATCTTCGTATCGCTTAGCCTCACCCACTGTCCGGCACTAGAAGTCCATCGGCGAAAAATGGCTACGAGGGGCCCCGACAGAAATGCCGCGCGCCGAGCCGAGCGGCGCGACCAGGACGGAGCGCACGAGGATGAGGTCAAACGAAACGCAGACGGTATCGTCAAGCGCGGACGTAAATTGTTTTCGATGGATCGTTATTTGCACAACTAACAGTACATTTTTATCCAGGCCGACTGGTTTCCCAAGCGAGCGCGCAATTGAAATCGTAATCGGTGGAAGAAGCGGCCGGAAAAGCCGTTCCCCGGCTGGCCGTCCCGCTCGGAAAATAGTCCACGCAAACCGGTTCAAATCGCTCGGGACATCTGGCGCTGCAATCAGGTTGGACGCGAATTTCGAGCTAATCGGTCGATTACCGGCATAGCGTTCCGTGATATCTACGTCGCTTGGGATTTAGGATTTTAGTTGATGTACTGGTGCTTGGCTGGGACCATTTGTATTTGACCTTCAAATGTTTTGTTTATGACGATTACGTTAGTTGGGTTTCTGAACTTTTGACTGGTTTACTGGGACCGTGTGCAAGTAACTTCCTCCGTATTGTCTTTAGTGATTACGATTGCGTTTCGACTGGTAATGTTGATGGTTGACTGAGACTATTTGTAAATGACCTTGAATTATTTTGCCCATGATCCCTAGAATAGTTGGAGTTTATATTTGGAATATTAATTGTTATACCGATTCTTAATTGAGGCAACTTGTGAGTTTTCATTATATTGATATTATTTATATTATCTACATCGATAGGTTCGAACTGAACAACCAATAACTAGTTTGGACATTTGCAAATGACTTTTATCTAATTGTTTTAACCAGTATCTGATTGACACCATTTATAAGTTTCGTTTCGGTTATCGGGTGCTTCGATACGAGCCATAAACTAAATGATAAATAACAATATTTGTATCTGCGACTATCTATGTTCGCTCAATCAACACATCTCGCAAGATTCGGCGAAATCATTTACACGTAGAGGTATCTAACCATATTTGTGGTGTTATATCTGATTAGACGTCGAGCGATCTTGATAGATCTTTTATCGCAAATGATATATCCTTATCACTTGTTTAGATCAATCCAAACTTAATTTTCAACGGGAAAGTAAGATCTGATAATCGATTGTATCTAAGCGCACCCGCAGAAATCTGCAGCGTTAGATTAGATATCAATCATCATTTGTATTATAAAACAATCTTAGAATCTGAAAGTATTTCGATATATGACTAAATAAGCCAATATTCCTTTTTTACTTCTTTTAATTTCATATTTGCATTCTGTTGTCTATTTTGTATTGTTTTTAAATTAAAATCTATTATTACTTTTGGGAAATGTTAATATAAACAATAATTATCGTCAAAGGCATAATTTTTTTCAGCAAAGTTTTTGTACACTTTTTTTCGTATGATTTCACACTCCGGTCACTTCTCTTCTCGCCGATGTCTTTCCTGATGCTAATTCAAACAGAATCATTCCACACCTTGACTTTGATTCGCCCGAAATCTCCGTTTCCGCGTATTCGGTCAAATCCGACCATACAGTTCGCTCGTCGGTGAAAACATGTTTCCTCGACACTGTCATGACGGATTAAATCTCCAGTGCCAGCAGACACAAATCCATCCCGGCAAACCTATTTATATCCCACGAGGTCAATCCCAGAACCACTCGAGCCTGTCCAGATCTGTCCCGCGATGCGATCGAATATGAGATCTGGCGATCGGATTGCGTTCGTTTTGCGGACCAGCTTGACGCCGCGCAAAGAATTCTCGTCTAACGTTCATTTGTGATCGCGCTGAAGTGTTAAAATATAAGTGTCCCGAACGATTAGTGTTACATTTGTAAAAGAAATTTACCGACATCTTGGAAATTATTCTATTGAATCGATTTCTTTCTACTTGAACAAAAAATAATCTGTTTGCAATGTGCAAAATGAAATGCAATCTAGTTATAAACAAAGTTGTGTCCTATATCTTGCAATACTTTGCATTAAAGAGGAAAAAATGACAAGGAATTTTTACACGCAGGAACATTACAATAAAGGCCTCTTACCAAATGCTAAAAATAAGAAGTTTAGGAATTTTAAACACTTAAAGGAAGCAGTTTCCGCAAAGCAATTACTTTAGAACTATTAAACTTCTGAATTTAAGTAGTTTGCAAGAGACTACTTTTTGTTAGGAACAATAAAATTTGACTTTTCAGTACAAACTTGACCAAAGTTTGAATTTGAATAAAAGACAAGAAACCGCGTACAAAATTTTGTCGTTTGGGTCCATCAAACCCATCTGATCACTTAAGGGTTGACTTTTCGACAAAATAATGTATACAACGAACGATAATTTTCTAAATGTTAAAAAAAAAATGTTGATTGTATAAACTGTATGAAGGTGGCAAGGAAGTGTCGAAAAATCGTTCGAACGGCCCGATCGACCGAGCTGTCTCGTCGGGCCGGCGCGCTTGCGCCGAGCCACGGCGACTCGTGTCTTCGGCGTGGAACATAATGGTGGACCGAGGATTGACCCTTGCGGTACTCCCACCACCGCCGGGACCCGGCGAGACCGAGTCCCGCGGCGTCTATAGTTTACTCGTCGGCCACGCTGGGGTCATATTCTCATCGGCGGCGCATTACTCGGTCAGCGCGGGGCCCGCGACAAAGCCCCAGCCGATTTGTGCGTGCGTCCGGCCCGATCGGCTTCCGCTTCCCAGCGGCCCGGCGCAAGGCTGGTGATTACGCCCGTATTCAGCCGAAACGAAACGGAAATGACCGGATGGTCGAGGGGGGACGAACGGGGCAGCGAATTCCGCGGATAGCCGCGTGTTCGAACAATTACCGAGATAACGATCGGCCTATCTGGATCCGCGAGCGCATCCCGTGGCGCGCGTTAAACGCTGGGCTGCGTTCGGCGGGCCTCGGTGCCCAACAATCCTTGAAACGTGTAATTATTAATCCGTCGTGATATCACGGGGATTAGCATAAAAATCGCATTCACCGTCTGCCGATTCGCACGCCGCGCGGAAGAAGAATCGGTCGGCAGTGAGAGACGGAGAGACGAGGATGGAAGGACGGGAGGAAAAAACAAATTAGGAGAGGTTGTTTATTTCAAAACTGTCTTCAATTGAGACACTTATATTGTCTTTAACATTGAAAACGTGCTAAAACAAGACACTTGTTTTTGCGATTTAATAAAAAAAGTAACCACCAACTTTAGTCATTCATTTCATAAGTTCCAGTTCATTGATATAAAAAAAAAAAGTTACTAAATTCCAAAATATCAATTTTAATGAAACTTTAACCAAGTAATTCATCGATTAAAAACATTGTATGTATATCATGCTTTAAAACCGCATTGCGAAAAATATTAACCAACGTTTTCCCTAAACTTTAAGTAAACGTGGTTCATAAGACAAATCGCATGTATTTAAACAGAAAACTTTAAAATCTAATGCTAATGTTCATCTTCTTCCCCAATTCAACAAAATTTTTTTAATTTTTTTTCAATTTAAACACATCAATTGTTCACCTTACAGAACCCATTTACTCCAATTCAGGGTAAAAATTGAATTAAATTTTTCTCCGCGTAAAACGCTCGTGTCGATCCAACGGACGGAATTTGAAGTGTAAAAAAGCAGCGACAAATTGAATCGCATTGAATTTGCTCGAAACGTACGGGCAGATAAGAAAAGAAGGGAAGGTGTTTGGGAAGCGGGCCGCACCCACGAATGAAGACGTTAGCTCTCGCGAGCCGCGGATGGATATGTACCGTAAGGCCGCTCGTTCGTCGCGAGATTTGCGGCGGAGTCACTTGCGCGATCGGCGTTATCACTCGTGGGTACAGCCGCGCCGGGGAACACACACGAGCCGTTCCCGTTAGCCGCCCAGGCGACGGCTATTCCCCGGCACTTTGTCGAGACGCGCCGGCCGAACCAACTGTACCTAACTGCGACACCTTGATATCGCCGGGACGTGTACCCCCCCCCCCCCCCCCCCCCCCCCCCCCCCCCCCCCCCCGCCCCCCCCCCCCCCCACCCCCCCCCTCCCCCGCCCCACCCCCCCACACACCAGGCGCCCTGTGCGGGACACAAAACGAGAAAACCTGCGCCGAAGAGGCACCAGACACTAGCGATAGCCCGGCAACTGAGCGCGACTCAGGGAACACGATGCCGCAGAGTGCGGCTACGTCACAGGGAACAACCCGTGCTGTCGTCTCGACGTCGT
>JABFOV010005848.1:0-11458 GCA_022817685.1 Aradophagus sp. ZL-2020
TGTCATGCCAGAACTTTCCATGTATGTGATACTTTTGGCTCATAGCTTACGTCAAAGCTATTTACATATTTATCAAAATATGTGAGAAATCAAACACTGACGAATCAGTTCGCGGAATCTTCCCTTAAGGCGTACGTGACGGACTCGAAAGAAGCCGTCGATGAAAGTGAACTTGGCTCCCCGCACGGTCGAGTTACTGATATTCACAAACTCTATCGTTTTCCTCCGTTTTTACTTTGGCTTTTTTTATTTCGTCTTTTTATCGATTGTCTAAGAAATTCAAATTGCATTCTGTGAAAAAACGATACCATTATTATTAGAATACAATCCTATAGGTAAATTTGTTTTAAATGACCAAGTGCCATTTTTTATTTTAAAGCAAAAAATATTTTACGAGTTTGTATAAGTTTGACTTTATTTCACTGTGAATAAAAAATAAAAAAAAAAACAAAAAAAACAAAAATAAAACATAATTTTTAAAAATCTTTGGTTGTATCCGCATGTTTATCATCATTTTAAAATTTCTAATCTACGAAATTCAAGGTCAAATTATCATCATTAATTTCACGAATGTTTATCTAGTAAAACAAAAATTTAAGAAATGTTGAAATTACATAAATTAATATAACTGTTACTTATTTCCGTTGACTTTATGTATCAGTTTACTGTATAAAGTCACGTTTACGAATTAAAACCGTTAGATTAATTAACTTTATTACGTCGGTTATTTGAATAAAATTAATTATTATCAAAGTACCATCGAAATATGGAAAATGAAATCAAAATTATGAAAAGCGATCAGAATTAGCTGACGCAATTGCCACGTCATACGACGTCTCACGGTGAGCGCGCATCTTTCTTGTTTGAGACTCAGTGTTTTATAAAATTAAGTATTTTCCGGCTCGATAATAACATATTCAATTGCATTTGGTGATTCACTAGTAAAGTGAGCCAGACAAAATTTTCTCCGCTTGTACGAAGGAGATTTTGTCATTTCGGTTTGTCATCTCGGATGCTTTTTCTCGTTATGATTGTTTTTTTTCTGTTTTCTCAACAAGAACGATGCTCTTAGAGGAAACGCACAAAGCGCGAGTTAAAATTCGTTACGCTGATATTTGATTTCATCGAATTAAACGTCTTTTTCTGCCGCAGTGCCAGATCTGCTAACTTTGTTCTGGCAATCGTGCAATGGTCGTGGACGTTGCGTCATTACATTTTGCGTTGACTTTGAAAAAGTCATTACTTGTACCATAGCAATAATTTAATTCGAAATTTGTTTATCAATACATGTGCAACGAGAAAGATTTGACAAAAGTGGCCATCTCTACCAATAAAGTGTAAACAGATTTTTCTGAGAACAAAAATTTGCAAATTTATCTGTAAAAAATATTTTAGATAGAAATATTTTGTTATTACAACAAACACATCGTTCACTCGACAAAATCATTTATTCGCTATTTAAGTTACAACTGTGATATCGAAATGAAATATGGCTTTGCATTGGCAAAGTTGGGATTCAACAAAACAAAATTATTTGACATCGTATTTCAACAAAATTTGTATTTACCATTCAACGCAATAAGTTTTAAACGTGAAAATAAATAACTATAAAATTACGTTATATTGAATACTCGGTTATTCATTCTATTGAATATTCCAAAAAATACGTTATTATCAATCGACGAAACTTTGAATTATTCTGCGCAACTTTAGTTAGATCGATGGAAAGAGATTATATCTTTTTTCGAAGAAAAAAATTTCTGAATTATCTGAATCATTAATTTGAAACATGTTCGAGCCGGAGAAACGTACAATCACGAGCGAATGTTTTGTACAATTCATCTCAACGAATTACTAAGACAAAGTCATTGACTCCATCAATTTAAGTGGTCTGATATTAGTATACTTTTTTTCCAAATAATTAGTAACTTTATGAATGAGTCAATCCTATCAATCGAACGCGAGTCAATAGACATGAACGATCGTTTTTTCAAACGAGTGACTATTGAAAAAGATAAATTAATAGCTATGCGATTTATTTTTCTAATCTAGATTCAATTTCGTAGAATTAACACAAAGTCAAGACTTTTGTAATTTAATAATTGACATGGAAATTGCTCATGTTTTTCCAAAATATTAAAAATGATTATTCAAAAGTTAACAAAAGCAACTATTTCTACTTGATTGAAAAACAAGTGTCTTATTCGGAGACTTTTTTTTACGCCGGAGTATCTGAGTTTGCTGAAAAAGTTGTTCGCTGTCAAAAACGGTGGGGCGGTGGAAACGAATACCGGCGAATGAATAGTGTTGGTAGGTTGCGCGCGCGCAATCTTGGCGATGTACGTGACAGGACATGCAAGGGATTGACGAGTCTAATGAGTGTAGCGAGAAACAGGCTCCGCGTCAGAGAGCACGCAAGGGGCTTGACAGGGGGCTCGCACGGCGATCGGCCAATCGGACGACGCCGCGCCGGTGGTGTGACGTAAGGCCGGCTTACGCCAGCACTTTTGACACACATACGCATTATTATGCACGAACGTGCCAGCTTAAAGTTCGCGAGGCCACATCGTCAACTGAATGCCTTCGTTCACGGTCTCAAACCCGACGATAGGAAAAAAAGATGAATAAAGAAAGAAAGAAAGAAAAAAAACAGTCGAGCGGCATCACGCAAATGCCTCACGACATCCGTCATTATGTGTAGCGACCACTAACACGATCGTCAGTCTGTAATGGAGAGTGATTCTTTTCTTTATCACATCGAACCATATACAGCAATGTCTTTTGGTCTGCTCAACGTTTTGTACACGAAAATCCGACTTCTTGCTGCTGGTTCATATCGACAATTCATTCTTCAGGCTTTATTACGTTTATTGCTGACGTTTTTCTTGTATCGTGGGATATTTAGATATTTTTAGATGGTTTTGTTGAGTGATCGTTAAAGCAAAGGTGATTTTTCGGATCTTTATTCCCAAGTAAAAATTGGCGTCAGTTTTTGAAGTGAATCTAGCCAGCTTTTACTATATTCTGGCCAGGGTCTGGGTACACTGAGAAAAATAGACTGCTATGTAGACAGTCTGAACTGTTTCGTAAACAGTCTTCGACTGTAAAAAATCGCAGTCTACGACTGTACAGTCTTGACTGTTAAATTGGAGGTTATGTTGTTTTCATTGCAAAAGCGATATAATCGTTATGGCAGCATAACACAATGGAGTCGGTGAACGAATGCACAGTCTAGACTGTTACTGTAACAGTCTACTTTCAACAGTCAGACTGTGCAGTCAAGACTATTAGCATAACAGTAAGTACTGTTTGTCTAACAGTTTATTTCTCTCAGTGTACACTGAGTAAAATAGACTGTTATATAGACAGTTTGAACTGTTTCGTAAACAGTCTACGACTGTACAGTCTTGACTGTTAAATTGGAGGTTATGTTCTTTTCATTGCAAAAGCGATATAATCATATCTGGCGGCATAACACAATGGAGTCGGTGAACGAATGCACAGTCTAGACTGTTACTGTAACAGTCTACTTTCAACAGTCAGACTGTTAGCATAACAGTAAGTACTGTTTGTCTAACAGTCTATTTCTCTCGGTGTAGGAAATCTAGGCAGGCGCTAGCTAGAATCGTCACGCTCTGTGCCCATAGTTACTAGCCAGTTTTACTAGATCGGCAAAAAATCAATCGACAAAATGTCGCTTTTTAATGCAGAAAATTTCGTTAAATTGAAAACTCGAAGCACATAACATATTTTATTTCCAAGTTATGGGAAATTGTTACTGTTAATTGTTTTTCATTTTCATTTTTTTTTTCATGATAATTTCACCGTGTGCAGTGATCGTTACATTCGCCACTGTAACGACAGCAGTTTGGTTTTCCCAGAGGATTGATTGAACACTTAATTTCTCTTTTCGTTAGAATGTACAAACTCTTAAAAATTTTGAAATGAACAAATAGGGTTTGGCAGTTTCTCATAATAATTGAAAGATCGCAAGTCATATTCAATAACCATAAAATATTTAGTTAATTTTTACATACGTGAAATTGTCAAACCATCCAAGCCCAAGTCACATTCGGCGATTATTGGCCGAATATCGACCATGTCGTTGGTTAAGTTTTTTTTCGATAACATGACACGGATCACTTTAATTGCATATTTACAGTTTACTATCAATTGTTTTTGCGTGTTATTAGTATTATAATCTTTTTTTACTTATTTTCTTAATAATTACACAGAGTGAAACAAATCAGTGCTTAGTCAGGCACACTTAATTGCAATTTAAGTTGTTTTTTAAACACTTACATTTTAGGATATTTATTTAGTATACAGTAAATTTATGTATTACTTCAATATAAAGCATGTTGATTTAATTTATGCCAGTAAGATACTAATTCAGGAAATTTTTTGTTGAAATTTCACAATCACTTAATATAAAAAAAACATAAAATTCATAGAATAAACAAATTAAAAAAATGTCTTTGAAAAAAAGTAAATAAAAACGTTATTAAAATTTTAATATTCAAAAGAAAGTAAGTGTAATTGAAAATTGCTGTTTCTGCCGTCATTTGTAGTATTTAAAAATAAAGATAGAATGGTAAACGTTTCACAATGATTTTAATTGTTAATTGTTTTGACAAAAAATAATAAGAAAAAGCGCTTTCTTATGTATCTTCAGTGTTCGCTATTCTGGGTCTTTATTTTTAATTGAATGTTGCCCATCTCTGCTGATAACTAATCGGAAAAATATTTCAACCTGTTTGTGAAAAAAGAACTAATGACTTTGCAAGCCAAACACAGGTGAATTTCGATACTCGCTCGTTTTAATTTATACTGGTGGTAAAATATCCTGTGTTCGAGACACCTTCGTAGAACTTCGTTTATTGAAAAAACTACAAACGAAAGACTACTTTACGACTGATTAGTGTTAAATAAAACAGAAAATTAGTACTTTTGAAGTTAAACGAATAAAATGAAAATTTTTCATTTCATTTCTTCTTATTCGTCTTCAAAGGTTACAATTTTCTATCCTAATCGACATTATTTAGTCGTCTTCGGCAAACGACTCAGTCGCGTACTGTAAACAAGTCAGTTGTTTGCAGTTTTTTTGTCATTTAATGATCGAACTCTGCGACGACATGTGAATCACCATTATCCGAAATGTCAAAATTTCAAATATATTACTCACATTTCATTTGTCTCCTTTTACGAAGATGTTTTTGTATATAAAATCGTTACGATTCCCTGAATTAATCGATTGTTGTTTCCGCTGAAAACTACAGGCGCTTAAGAATCCGAGTAGTTTAACCAGTTACAATGGAATGTGTTGTTCCATCGCAAAGAAACAAATAAGTTTTTGCGGCACTCGTCGAATGGGAAGCTTGTAGTTTGAGAATAAAAGTTTCGTTTTGCCGTTGGTCAAGTATTGTCAGCTTCCTTATCTTTCTTCGGAATTTTCACTCTTTTTTATGAGGTCAAAAAAAAAAAAAAACAAAATCTTGGTATTTTTGCACAGAAAACGGATACACCCGCAGAAACATGTTCTGAACGAAAAAAAAAAATTTTTGTTAACTTACGTTTGTTCATCTTAATATGTTTTCAATATTGTTGTTTAAAACGAAAATTTGTGTTAGATTTACAAAATTACTTTGCTTAAACAAAATAACTTGAACGGAGAAAGTGAAAAACGCAGGAAAGAGGAAAAAATCGAATAATATTCATTTATTTATTTAATTATTTATTCATTTATTAACTCAGCAGGCCCATTTTTCTGAAAATAAAAGATACATTGAATGAATGCGTTACAATTTTGACTAAATAATAAGACGTATTCTTTTTACAGTTGAATCAAAACATGTTTATGAGTGTGGTATTTGAAATAGAAGATAAGGAGAGTTTATAATTGATCGAATCATCATGGGTAAATAAATGATCAGTCTAACTTTTCTTCTAACTGTCGATAGTGTAAGATTGAAGGTAACATACAAGATATAATCACTCCCACGTGGTGAATAAACATTCGTAGCCCGATATTTCAGATACTTCGCAAACGTTCTTTGGCAAGGCCCAATCTCACGAATGGAACAGCTTTACTCGGTTAAATGTTCAAGTTTAGTTCTGACAAGGGTTGTAAAACATGTCCGAGGATTTAATCCTTCTATCCTTCAATTTTTGAATCTTCTTGATAGCCTCAACAGGTAACCCAAAGATGTATTAATCGATAAAATTATTTCTTCAATATGATTAAATATTAACAGCCTACTAAATATGACACTCAAATTCTTCCTAAATTCAATTCTTGGTACAATCCTGATAGTATAAATAAAAAAGTATTATGGACCTTAATTATACTTAAGAAGTTTGCAACATTTATTTGCAACGAATTTTTAATGACATATCATTTCGTTCATCAGCAATCAAAATCAGAACTTAAATTTATACCGACGCGATATAAAATTAAATAATTTTTTTTGTTTACTTTCTTCGTTTAGAAGTACATGTTTTTCGATTGAAAATGTATCGAATTTGGAGTTCGTTGCAATTGAACGATGCAAACTTCCTGCGCATCCATAATTTTACTGTTTAAGCAGTAAAATTTAAGTACGTTTCTTCCTGAGTGTGGAAACTGTATTTTGAGGAAATGTTTCAAACATTGGAACTTCGCAAGCATTTAATTTCTTATAAGAATAACAGGAAAAGAAGACAAGAGAATTACATTTCAAAGACGTAAAATTCACTGAGAGAAATATCGAGTTTGGTTTATAGCGATTCCCGCAAAAATGGCGTGGTGCATTTTGAGCAACGTTTGAGCAACGTAGGTATGATTTCTGCCATGACTGAAACGCTCCATGCTATTTTTACGTAAAGCGGTTCTGGCGATTGAAGCTCGATATTTCTCTCAAAGTGCAAATGCTTTATTTGCGTCGTTCGGCATATAAGTCGCGCATTGAAGAAACGATTCGATCAATTTCGCGCTCCCAAGCCGTTAACCCAATCGTTATCGTTTGATCTTGATTAAATGTCAATTTGTGATCCCTGCATAGCCTGCATACCACGACAAAACATCAGTTGCCAATCTTGCACAGATAGCATTGGCACGAATCATCGTCGTCATGAAAATACATGCACGTAGAAAGTAGTATCACTGAAATTTATTATACCGTGTGAGCAACGTTTGATATACTGTATAATAATGTCGGATGACGTCCCAGTATAATCAAAATTGCTATATAGCATAGCTTACATTGTCATACTGGCTAATAAAATTGAAATTCGCGACATACTTGATTGTGCACATAATAACCTCTTTTCCTTTTTTTTTCTTTTCCCTTTCTTTTCTCTTTTTTTTTTTTTTTTTTTTTTATTTTTCTCAATTATCTTTTTTTTGCTTTTGCTTTTTTCGACCGTTTTTATGGTCGTTTGCTTTCCCCTTTTTGAAATTCCGTTTTCTGACGTGATTTCGTCAAAGACAAAGAGTCGCGTGTTTTCCACCGCTTGTGCAAAAATTACTTCCTTTGCCACGTTAAATGCCGGATCGGGAATATCATAAAATTCGTTTACGTTTACATGCATTTTCCGACTGAAAAGCGGGCTTTTACATTGTATTTAAATAACGAAACATTTGGTAACTAGCGCAACGTGAATTAATCTGGTGAAACGGTATTTAAAAAAAAAATGTTAACACATGGTCGAAAAGAATTTTAACCTACGTATTTCAAATATCACTTGGTGTAAAAGGTGTTTGACAACAAATTCCCTCTTTTGATCATCCTAGAGTAAAATTTAATTGCAAATAATTATACATTTCAAGGTAACAATACATACGAATATAGTTCAAATTATATTTACTAAAAATGTATGCATGAAGAACTGCAATCAATTATATCTCGTTCTATTTTTAGAAGAAAATTTATTTGATATTTATAAATTAAATCTATCTTCTCTTGAATCTTCTGAATTAAATAAAAAATATAAAAGCAAATAATTTCATAAATATTAGTTACAACTAAGAATGTTGTTTCTCAAACGATATTTATTTATATTCAATAATTTCATTATATTACTCAACACTTAGAACAAATTCGAATAAATATTTAAATTAAAAAACAAACTCAATTTATATTTAACTTGAAGGATTGTTCTCCGGGTGTTAATTTCGGGAGCGAAGAAACACGACAAAGGAATCGCAGCAGCCGGCTGATCCGCGGCAATTGCCAGGCTGTGATTAAAGCATTACCGCGACAAACAATTTAACTCCGGGACCGCATGGAAAAGCAACTACGGTGGCGCTTAAATGTAGCAGCGAGAGCCTAATTCGAGCGATCAGTCATCGCCGTGGACGTCAAAAGGCCGATGTAATCAAATGTTACGAAAAGTTAAGAAACTGGTAGGCGGCTTTTAATTATCGTCAAGCCCGCGCGCAGGAATTCGACCAGCTATTGCCGTTCGCATTAATCATGTTAGCTTGTTCAACGACGAGATAATCGACCGGCCGAGAAATTAGCAGAAAATTTCATCCCACTCCTGGGACTTGCTCGCTTCCACGGTCACATCTTGGTCGATCCCTTCGACGTAATTTATCAAATTTCACCGCGCGACGTTCAACTTTATTGGAAGTAAACATTCAAATGTAACATTTACGTGAAACTTTATTAACGAATCAAATTTAAACTGAAAGCGAACCTCGAAGCGAATCAACTACCGATATCGAGTTTAAAGCGAGTCCAATTTTTATAATGAAATTGATAAATTGGAAGCTTTCAACGCGAATATCATTAAAATTTAAGACGAATATATATTCCAAAAAAAAGGAAATTTAATTGAAGATAATTGTTGAGAAAATGAACTGTTGACATGACAGTCGTGGATTGTAATTTGAGATGTCTGAATAAATTGTTTTAACGTTTAAATAGTTTTGAAACTGCTATCACTACAGATATAGTATATAAATCTGATTTTCAAATATATATGTAATAATATTTTTTTCATGCATTGTTCTTAATGTGTCAATATTACACATAATTGATCAATAAATATTTTATACCGACAATTTACATTTTCCATCCGATCATTATTTGTTCCGATTTTAAAGATGTTACTTTTTTTGATACTTTTTTAACGAATGTTGAAGTTCCAGACGTTTATTTATCCTTCTTTTTTTTCCCAATACATTTTCTACCTTTTGCCACTTCATTTCACCAACATTCCATCCATTAAATAAAGTACCACACCGCATTCCCCTGACTAACTCATATTTCGGCATTTATTTCCCGCATCGCCGTGTCCCGATACCGTTACTTGCCGCAAGAATTTTTACCGCCAAAACTCGCGCGTCTTTTTCGCCAAAGCAAAAAGCAGCTCGGCGTTCGAGCGCGCGCAAATCCTCGTCTTATCTTGGCAAATACAGAAGTAAAGGAAAAGGAGATTGGACCGCGGTCGAAAACAAGCCCGTAAGACGGCCTTTAATCTGATTGCCGTCGGGGGCGGACGGGGAGGGGTTTATTAGTCTGCCGTTGTGTTTACAGTTTTCCATAAGTATCAATTTATAAGGCCGCGGGGTCCTCGTCGCGACGCGACTCTCGTTTCGGGCGGCGAGCCGCGCTTTATAGACTTATTGGAAAAGTTGGCCATCTCGCAAAGATCGACGATCTAATCCAAATGAATCCTTGTTGCAGCCGAACTCGGAGATTACGACCCCAGGCGACACTCGGTGGGTTACGTAACCGAATTTCGTTTCTTGGCCAATCAAACGTCCGAGCTGGAGAACAGGATCGTCGAGTTGCACAAAACGCTCGTGTAAGTCGTCATTTACCTCTGTATGTAATTAATATTTACACGGTGATGTTTATAAGCGACTGAGTCCAATATAGGAGTGAGTATACTGATAGAAGCCCGTCTAATGTTTTTATGCTTTAATAAAAGCTATCGGGTATATAATTATTATTGATAATAAAGGTACAAAAGAAATTTTAGTACACCGAGAAAAATGATCTTATAAAATTTACTATCTTTGATGGGAAACCGTGGATGTACTTTTCAAAATAAACAAATTATCAGTCCATTCTGTCTAAGTTTACAATTGTAACCGACAATCTAAACAAATGTTATTAGAATGAGATAGTAATTTTCTTCTTTGGGTAAAACCTGTCCACACTTTACCAACAAGTTAGTAATTTTTACCATTCATTTTTCTCTGGATAAATAGTCATGTTATACCAATCTTGCAGAGAGTCATCCATACCTACTGCAAGCCGTCTATGCCATTTTAGTATAAGCGGCTTGCAAAAGCAGTATAGACCACGCTCAAATCGATAGAAACTTTACATCTAATATTGTACAGAACAGTTGTTTACTGAATTGGAAAACCTTTTTATACAAAATTTGTCGGCTTTTTCTTCCCGTGTATATTTTTACCATTTGAGTAGTAAGTTTACTATTTTGTTATGAGTAACTCTGACGTTGATAAATGTTAACTGCGATTTGTTTGTATAAACATTCACATTTGTGCAGATGTTTTTCAGTTATTCACTCTTTTCACCACCAGACTCTTAGAAAGAATCATTTGAGTCAAAATAATAAAATGCCGCTGTCAAGAAATAATCTCAAGATTATCATAGTTGAATTTTGACTTGCAATTGTAAAATTTATACTACAAAAAGTATTGTAGTGTTGAAATGAAAAAAGACTATCATCAAGATTTTGTCTTCAAACGGCTGAAACTTTTGACTCGAGCGGTTTTTTTGTTCAATGAACGCTTCTTTAAATTTAATAAAAATAACAATATTAAACAAAAGAATAATGCATTTTACTATTCAAGACAAAAAATAATTTCACGTTTACTACCAAGTACAGCTTTCTATTTTATCAACAACGACTTCTTCATTCACTCAACTCAACGAGCAGAATGGGAGAAAAAAATAACAAAAAAACACATTTATAAAACATTGTTCTAAGCCCTCTTTTTTCATACGATAAATCTTCAAATCCATAATCCTTCTTGTTATAAATAATTGCGCTTATTCAACGCCACGAAGCCGTATTTATCATCGCCGCGTACGTTGCCCCGTTTGGCTTCGCGCGGCACACTCGGTATTAATAACGTTATCAATGAAATCTATAAATCAGAATTATCAAGCGGCGGAAGATTACTTGCGCCGGCGAAAACGTACCGTTTCTTATAGCCATTGGATCTGCCAATTTTATTATCAACTCCCAATATTCGACTCATTCAACTTTGACACGTAAACTCTGCGTAAGCGCTCACGACCCTGTCCCTCATACACATCCCCGACTCCCGCAGCACTCTCGCCCGCGCGCAAACACCACTCCAAATGCACGACATATCACAGAAGACGCTCCGATCGTCTGTCTCGCTTATTATCACTATCACTTGTCAGCAAGCTCTGCCAATATAATATATTATGTACTGTGATAGTACAGTAGTCTCGTGTGATGTCAGAGG